>CM053793.1:363468734-363718734 GCA_028749045.1 Cupressus sempervirens
CCCAGCCCAATTTTACCTTCTCATTGGAGGGTTTCTAGGTAATCATATCTTGTGTCATACATGTCTGAATTCTTACTTGTTTACATACTTTAGATGTATATGCATTATATAGTATTTTAGTTTACTTGTTGAATTGTGAGATGGAGGTATAGTGAATGTTTTATGGGTAAAATTTTGAAGCATTGATTCACCTGCTCCCTCTCAGAATTTAGCTTTCCTATTGTAATTCCAAAAAATGTGTAATCTAGCTATTTCCCCCTGTTCTGCTTCTCTCTCCTTATTTATAGCCTCTTTCTGACACCTTTATCTATGAAATTGAGGACTTTGACTGAGTCAAGGACAACCTGAAGGGTCAAGATTGACCTCAACTCTGACCTTGGTCAAAGATGACATCAACCCTAACCTAGGGTAGGTCAACCTCATCCTTGACCCTAAGTCTAATTTTCAAGATCTAGGAGTTTTGGGATATTGGGCTTCATAAAGTTTAATTTTCTTACTTTTGGGTCAACTATTTCAGGTTTTAGAATGGTAAACTCTTAAATTGAATTTAATCTAGGCCCATCTCTAGGGGTTAAGGTTAATTGGGATTTAATTCTCCAATGTCAACCTTCTCTAGAAGTTTGTGCCCTAGATATCTATATAAGAAAGGCTTCTCCTCTCATTTTCTCTAAGAATGAATAGGGTGATAATATGAAACTAGAAGGAGACATTATTAAGCATTTAAGCATTCAAGAATTCAAACATTCAAGATCCAATTCAAGGAGGTTCATTGTTAGCTGTTGAAGGATTCAATCTCTATGGAGCCCTCTTATTGAAAATTTCTCCATCCATAGTCATCCAAGCCTCTTCCTATGAAAATATCTATTCAAGATTGGTGTTAAATATGTAATACCATTGACTTGAGACATCCTACATACATTCCTACACTCATTTGGAGCATCTGTACTTGTGGATTCAAGGATTCAAATCCTCCACAAGAATTTCAACATAAGCAAGGTGAATAGTTCCATTTACTTTGTTTATACGTATTGTAATTTCAATTTCATTTCAAGGTTGATTCCAAACTAAGGTTTGCCAAGTTTGACTATGGAAAATCCCCCATCCAAAAAAAAATTCATTTTTCTTATAGGTACAAGGGTATAGGACAGTGAGTTGGAGTGCAAATTTGGATACCCTTTTCACCAAACTTTTGAGATCTATGAACAAAATTTTTGCCAGAGCTGTGCGGGTCAAGGTCAAATTTTTGGGGTAAGATTGTGTTGTGGGGTAAGATTGTGCCCCTCTATTTCGGTCAAGGTTGACCTACCCTTGGAAGGACAAAATTTTTCTAGGTTTTCTCTATCTTCACATTTCCAGTCTAGGGTAGGTTACAAAATTCCCAGAAACTTTGCATAGACATTAGAAATTAGTATTTTCCATATTTTCCCTACTTTGAGGTTAGTATTTGTCTTTTATTCATTCAAGGTTTCAAGTACTTAATTTCTATGGTAGATTATAGGATTTCCTCCTTTCTTCATATTTTGCATTATTTGATTCATTTGTGCATTGATCACTTCCTTGTGGTTAATCAATTTGGATCATTCCTTTTGGGAATTTTGGTTAAGGATAGATCCTATATTCCCCCTCATATCATATTTCCCCCTACATATATTTTCTTCTATTCATTTTGGTGAACCCAACACACTTACCCTCTTTTCTTTTGTGGAATTAGATGCCCACATTTTGTTTTGTGGTGTTAGATTTCCTTTTATGTTATCTTGTTGGTATAAGATTTGTCTTTTATGTTAAATCTTGCATGATAATTAGATTTCTTGCATTTATATTTCAAAAATACAAAAAAATTGCAAAATCTCTTTCAAAATATAAAATTATTCATGTTTTGTGTTTTCTTAGTTTAGGTCATTTGCATGGTATTGGTTCATGAACTTTATTACTTCTAGTAATACTTCAAATCTTCCAGTTTGATGAAGTCATTGACTTATGGGTACCTTTAATCCCAAGTCTTCTTCTCCTTTCATTAGGATCCCAAATGAGAATTTTCTTCTTCCTAATTCCAATCCTACTATGGAGCAAAACTCTTCTCACTCATCTCATGATGAGGATGATGCTTAAGAGTTCCTCCTAAACAAGTCCAAAAAAATTCAACTAAACTTGATAAAATGGGTAATTGGCTTATTCTAGAAAACCATAATGAAGATTCTATTCAATCTATAGAGGATCTTAAGAAAGTTATTCATGATAATGATCAAGGTGTTAACCTCTTGCATGGTATTAATCACCTTGTGCACTCAAATGCTAAAACTTTAGCCCAAGAAGCTCAAAATTTAGGGTTGATTCCTTATGTCACTAGTGTAGAACCTTCTTCTATTCTTTTACCTAGTATTCCCACCTATACTCCTTCTTTGGTGACTATGACAGTTCCCTCTATGAGTGTTCCTACTATGTCCCTTCCTATATCACAACCTTCTTATCATAATGTTCCTTTTACTTATTCTAATCCTTTTCCAACTATAGTTCGAAGTGTTCCTCCAATTATGTCTTCCATTCTTGTACTTCCTACACTTTACCTAGTGTTTCTAATGTTGCTATTCCTCCTATTTCTTCTAGTGATTCAACTCTTATACATTTGGCTCAAACTGTGTAATCTTTACAAAAAAAAATTTCATCCTTGACTCAAAACAAGTTTAGTATTCCTACTTGTGACATGGGAAGTCCTTTGTCTCAAGATATCATTCGTACTCCCATTCCTCAGCAAGTCAATATGCCTTGTCTTGAGAATTACAATGGTAAAGGAGACCCTGTTCATCATGTAAAAACATTTCAAATCCTTTGTACTGATTATACTCATGACCATAGGATTTTAGCCAAGTTGTTTGCTAGAAATTTTTCTGGCAAGGCCTTACAATGGATTTATTCCTTGCCTCCTTACTTTATTGATTTATTTCAACAATTTCACAAAAAATTGGTTCGCATGTATCTTTGATTGATTTGATCCATTGTAAACAAAGTTCTAAGGAAAAATTGACTGAATTTATTGGTAGATTTAAGCATTTACATGATCAAATTTCTTATGATGTTCCTAATATTTATATTCAACATATGTTTATTTCAAATTTGCAAAAGGATATTAGAGATAAGATTCTACTTACTGAATTTACCTCTTTTCAACAATTGTGTGCAACGCATCATCATTATCAATTAGAAATGAGTCAATTTGAGAGAAATACTCCAATGGCTCCTTTTCCTATTGATAAAAGTGATTCAGCTCCTAATCCAAATAAATTTCAAAAATTCAACAACTATGTCAAGATAAACAAACAAGAAAATGCAGCTGCTAATGAAGTTTTTGTTACATCTCACAATGCCACTTCTACATCCACTGCTTTTCGATTAAATTGTACATTTACTCCTCTTTGTAAATATTTACATTCTATTATGAATAGGTTGTTAACTACTAATATGATTACTTTAGCTCCTATTCAACCTCTTTTACCTATTACGATTACATCTAAATATTTTGATCCTAAGGCTTTTTTTCAATATCGTCATCAAAATGGTTATGATATTGAGAAATGTTATTCTTTAAAAGATAAGGTTCAGGATTTAATTGAATCTAATGCTTTATCTGTGGATAATCTTGATGGTAGTGGGAATAAATTTGTTTTTCCTCTTGATCAAAATCTTTAAATCTTTGTGAATCTTTTACCTACACATGATACTAATACCATTGTTCAGCCATATTTTATGGACATTCTTTATGATTCAAAGATGGATGATCTTAATCACATTGTTATTCAAGTGAAGCATGATGTTTAATCTATATCCCAACCTCAACCTAAACCTTGACAACAACAGCATAAAAGACCTCGAGAACTTTTGATTATCTTTGATGATTATGAGATTATTAAATCTCCTGATGGTCCCCTTTATATTATTGCTAGGGTTTTTAAGATACCTACTCGTGGCTGTCTAGTTGATTACATCCTTAGTCAAAGTTATTATTGAAGAAAATATTTTTATGAAAATATTCCAATGCAATTTTTATGATAGATCTGTTGACAATTGGATAATGAAGATTCTTATAGGAAACCTCAGAAATAAAGATACTTAGCTTTTTGGTAATCATAAATTGTCTAAGTATGAACTTGGTATACAATAGTGTATTGTTTTGTTTGTAACTTGTTGCTGATGTGATATTATGACTAGAAAAGTTAGACGGAGACTATATACATGTTGTTGATGATGTGTATAACCTTGAAACTTAGTACGAAATGTACTAAAAAAAGATGTTCATGTTTTACCAGTGAAACAAAACAACAGAATTAAAGGAAAGGAATTATTTTGCTTATAAAATAATTACTTATCCAATTAGGGCTGACATCTTAGATGTTTACTCTAAGTTGGAAAAGTTTATTATGGTCTTAGCTGACCCAACAATAATTTGTGTAAAGGCATGATATTTATGCAAAGGACATCTTGCAATAAGAAGTGTAAGTTTTTGTGATATGTTGTGATATGTGAACTTTTATGAAAGCAATATATGCGAAGTTTGTAAAAGCTATTTTGTGATTCAAGATCATGCTGAAGATTAGAGATCAGTCAAGACAGAAGTTATAGCATCTATATTCCAAAAGTTTGATTACTTGTTTGGGCAGTGAACTCTTCTTGTAATTGGAAGTGCATGTTTGGGCAGTTGTAATGCCCCCGCCCAGAGATCCTTGGAAACAAGGATGAAAAAAAAGCCAATTTTTTTGTTTTACAAGTATAAATACACATGACAACATCATATAGGGATCACAACGATCGCAATGGAAGACTTCACCATAATCCTGACAACTAATGAATCTCTGAATGCCACTTCCAAACTAACACAAGAAAACAAAAGCCAACAATGACCATGCACATAATGAGGGCTCAAAGAGACGACCACTCATCAACAAAACACCAATCTAGGGTAAAATGCAAAATCCTAAAATTTGGCTAAGCATGAAATCCTGAAGCCCTGAAAATTGGCTAAGTCTGGATTTATGAAGCCCTAAAATTTCTTAGAATCTTTATCTTATCTCTGAGAGGTTTGAAACCTATCTCAAAAGATTCATTGCATATATTAAAATATATCTTAAGTATAAGTTGAACAATATATTTTAAACCCCTTATGAAATCTATTTTGAACTAGGAAGGTGTAAAACCTAAAAGGGTGTCTAAAACAATATATTTTAAACCCCTTAGGAAATTTGTTTTGAACTAGGAAGGTGTAAAACCCAAAAGGGTGTCCAAAACCAACTTTTGAACTTTCATCCGACAAGCCTAGATAGTCCCTATTTCTTGCACGAGAAAGTACACTAGTCTCGAGTTTTGCACGAGACCTTGCAACACTATGCGTGAGAAAGTGCATGGCTTCGCGTGAGGACTCGCTACACACCAGGTGAGGACTTGCATGTCTCATGCGAGGACATGCATTTCCATGCAAGAAAAAAATCAGCACGGCAAAAAAATGCAAATAAAAAGCATAAAAACATGGAAACCTCCACACTGGGGAGTACTGGATCCACATAAATCAAGGAATGAACACTCGAGTGTACAAAAAACAAAGAAAGAGGAATATCTACCATCTAAACCATAGCAGTAATGAACATGCTAAATGCAACATCATAGTGCACATAAGTAACATCGCAATGTACAGAAATAACATCATAATAACAAAACAACCAAACTAAGTACGCAGTTCCTCCCAACCGGCAATAGCATCATAAAACCATCATGGATCCTAGCCATCCCTCATGCATAACATCCCAAGTCACTAACCAAATCATTAGTACTATCATAATAGGGATGTCACTACTAAAACATGCAATAATATACGCATAAGATAATCCTATAGTAGATAACATCACCTATCACATGCTAAACATCAATAAGCAATAGATATGCTACTATAGCAATTCACATCATCTAATCATATGCTAAACATCATAATATGGGAATGTGTCAAATAAACTAACATCATCTAAACATGATATCCAAGCATTCTAATGAAAGCATACTCTGGAACCCAAAGTACCAAGTGAAAACATCTAGCAACGGTCGCACTAGGACAAAAGATCGTCTCTATACACCGGTCCCTAGTAGTGGAGAAGGAAACTATGCCTCCCAACCAAGTGAAACCTATAGGTCCACACCTACCATGCTGATGGAGATAATGATCCAACCACAACACACAAAACAAAATCCAAGGCTAACACTCATGCCGGATAGTATGATGGCTGTAACTAAGAACCTAAGACAATGTAAGGAGTATAGGTCCTGGTCAGACACTCAATAGGCTACTAAGTAGGGGCTAACATCATGGAGAGTCACTTGGCATCGACAAGACCAAGATCGAATCGTGTAGATACAACACCCCTCAACGGAGAATGGCTTGGCACAACATTTTATTATCTTAAGTTTTATTACCATTCACATGTTTTCTTTAGTTATCACTTAATCAAAGCTCCTCTCAGCCATACCCATGATGTCATGATTGCTGGGTTGCGAGATAGAAGCCCCATCCATATACTACCCTACCCTACCCATGCTCATCCTATGACAAGTGCGCATGGGCATGCATACTCCCATCCTAACCCCAATGATCATAACTTCCAGCAAATCCACAAAAGATCGAGCCTCGCAAGTCACCCAACAAATGTACATGCATGTACTCGTGTGTGGCACACCACCATCATGAAGATCAAAACACAAGGACACGATGAGAACACAATGAAAAAGATAACACCCAACTGAAAGCAACACAAGAAAGATGAATTCTACATGAATCCCAAAGCCAATAAAACCATACATCATGAAATCACTCAACCGGCCTCAATTTAAGAGTATGGATTCTACACGAATTCTAATGATGCAACAAAACCAAACATCATGAACTCACTAAACTGGCCTCAATCCAAGAGTATAGATTCTACATGAATCCTAATGTCCATGAAACAAAAACAAAGGTCCAAAAAAAACCATAAAACTGGGTATAAAATCACTCAACCAACCACAATGTTAGGAGTATAGATGTGACATGCACCCCAATGCAACATAAAAGTGCAATAGTGGTCTAACTAATATCCAAACAGACCATCAAGGTCCACGACCCACATTGTGCTAAGAAAATTCTTGAAAATAGGGTGCCACGCAAAACGAGGTAAAAATCCCAAAATTTGGAAAAAATTCAAAATTAAAACCCATTTGGCCTTTGGGCACAAAACCCCCAAAAATCCAAAAATAAATGAGTTTGGACACCATATGCAAAAATGACCAACATAACGGCGTAAAACTCCAAACCCTCATCCCAAAAAATAGGGAAATGTTCATACCTGCCCAATCGGGTAGAACTAGCATACAAAAACAGAGGGGAACACTAGTTCTTAGCCTCCAAAAAAATGGCTACCAAAAAAAAAAGTAGAAATAGAGTAGAAACAATAAAACGAGAAAGCCCTACCTCACAGCCAAAAGGGCAAAACGAGAATTTGAACTAGAAAATAAAATGCCCATAGAAGTGGCCAAAAATTGCAGCAATCCAAGGTTTCCCCGAGCTTGATCCAACAAGCTCAACCTCGCAACAATCCCATGCCCATAGCTCCCACGACAAACAAAATAGTAAAATCCTCATGAAGAGGATTTTGGGTTTTACTCTCCAACTTTCTAATTCAAAAGTGAGAAGTGAGGAATTAAATTCCTTTTTGGATATTTATTCACTTTTCAAGTGAATAAACGATTAGGGAAAATAACTAGCCAACCTAGTTAAACCCTGAATCGACCCAAATGGAAATAGGCTATTCCTAGAAATAGGAATTCATCAATGGAAAAGCTACTAGAAATTAAAATAAATCAAATAAAAAGTCCAAAAATCTAAAAACACATAAATCTCCTTAACAACTTTTGCGACAATGCAAAACTCTAAATGCACAGACACACTCACTGGTCTAATCACATAATACAAATGAGTTCAGAGTTAATAATCATCGAAAGGTTTAATAAAATAATTAAAATAAGGATACGTCGACCATACAGGGACGACATTGGTAAAATATGAATGGTTGAATCACTAACTCCATGTGCCACTGCCAGGGATATAAATCCTACACACTAAACAACACGATCAAGTGTAATTGCATATAACAACATAGCCGAAGCAATAACTCCATTAAATCACCCAATTTAACCATTTATTTAATTATATTAAAATAATCTATTTACATCACTCATGTTTGCATAAAGCATAACATCGCAAGAATGAAGTAAATAACCATAGCATTAAATCCATCACATAACATAATTAGAGATATGTCTAAATATTGAATAATCAATTATCGACATAAAACACATTGTCATCTCAAAATGGCATCATCATTAAAAATGATCAACTGAACAACATGGCAGTCTAAAATCTATGATACTCAAATCAAAGTATAACATTTGACCCTCAGGTCCTCTCAAATGTAAAACATAACATAAGTAACACATATCTCTCAGATCAAAATATAACAAGGCAAATTTTTGTAGCACATAACCAAATAACCCAAATGGATAGTACATTTCTAATCATTTAAGAATTTAATAATGATTGTTTAAACAACATTAAAAAGGCACTTAAAACACATAAGCAAACATAGTCATAAACATGACTACCCACTGCTACAGGAACTTTGTCCAGTGTAGCATGTTAATAGTACATAGTACAATCTCTACACACATCTCAAGGTAATCACAGAAGAACCTCATGATACCACATCAATCCCAGTAGCCACTAGCACAAACCTCAGTGAACCATAAATCATAATCTCATAGATCAATTAAAAGCATAATCAAAGCAACTGATACAGAAAAATAATTGTAAACACCTCAATGGTGTAGACCACTCATGGTCACAATCATGATCCATCACAACAACATATCAACAAGGTTGCATCCATCAGAATGACTTAGAAAAGAAAAATGGCAGAGGCACTACAGTAGTGGCCTCATCTTGCATCTATTGTACCACAACTCCTAATAGGGTCCAACCTCTAACAAGGAACTTATCTATTAGTATATTATCTAGTGGGTATCATCCCCACCAACTTTTTCCCTTGGCCAAGGTTTCCCTAGTTTACAAAATATGGTGTTATGAGTTATCTTTGTGCATGGTTACTATTATTGTTCAACATTACTTTATTACTTTGTTATGTATATTTTAAAGTAACAAATAATATCTATTTGGTGACTAAAGTTTATAGATTACCGATTCATCCCCCCTCTCAGTAATTCCTATTTCTAACAATTGGTATCAGAGTGCAGTTACTCAAAAGAGGATTAACAACTTGAGTAAGATCCTTATGGATATGGAACAATTGATGAAGAACCTTGAAGAGGCACTTGAACAAATTGATCTACTTATTGAAGAAAGAGATAAGTTGAAGGACATATATGAAGACTCCAAAGTATACATTGGATAATTGAAGGAAAAGATTGAACATCTCAAATCCAAGCCTGAATCTACTAAATCTGAAACTAATGATGATGATTATTCAAAGTTAAAGACAGTACAAGATCTTGAAGCATGAATTGAAGATTATGAATCTAAAGTTAACTTTGAGGAGTGATCCTAGAAAAATTGAAAATGATTTGACGACTGAGAATATAGATCTTAGAGCAAGTCTGGCAAAGAAGATATTTGAATTTGAAACACTGAAAGAGGATCATGAAGAACTTCATAAGTGCAATACTATTGTGAAAGGTAAAAGTGCAAGCAACAACATGAGAAGCTTTATTCTAGCAGAGAAAATCTTGATGATTCAATGTCAATACAAAGACCTACTTATGATAAGACTGGTCTTGGTTATCTAATTAACATGTATACAAAGGAACCTGAGATTAGATCAACTCTGAAAGCAAAAGATAAATATGACGATAAGATTAAAACTAGTCAATCTTCTGATAAACCTAAAGAAGTTGGAGAAGACAAGGAAGTCAAGATATTGGATGAATCAAAGCAAGTGGAATCTTGTAAAGAAACTAGGTATGAATTTAGAAGCAAGTATTTTTTATTAACAAAATAGGTCATATGAAAAGAGATTGTAAAAATAAGTCATTTAATCATGTTAAGGATTTTTATTGTCACAATTGTCATGGTATGGGTCATAAAAAAATTGATTGTAGGAAACCTAAGTATGATAATGATAGAAGGAATAGTAGAATGTCTAGAAATACTAACCCTATAGATAGAAGAAGATATAATGAAAGGACATCGAAAGAAGGAAGACCTCATGAAGATAGAAGATAAATCATGTGTTATAAGTGTAACAACTTTGGACCCATTGCTCAGAATTGTCATGATCAAGAGAATCCTAGAAGCAGAACATCAGTATGTCAGTTATGTAACATCTTTAGACATACATCAAAGTATTACAAAATGGATAGAAACTTCAAAGATAGAAGGAACAATGGAAGAAACTTTAGAAATAGAAGGAATGATGGAAAAATGGCTACAAATGATAGACAAAGCCATGAGAGGAACTCCAAAACTAAGATAGATAATGAAGAACAAAGAAATGTAGTCAATGAACTTTGAGAAGAACTCAATGAGGCATTTGTAAAAGGATTAGACATCTCAAAAGAAAAGATAGAAGATGAAAAAACAACAAGATCAAAGTTAGTTATCAAGTTTGATTCAATTAAGTTGAATTAAGCTTGTTCACAACACCAGAGTTTGAAAAATTCATCTAGAGATCAAACTAGAGGTAGCAAAGTTGGGAAAGGTGTATTGAGATAAGTTTAGATAGTATCTAAGCTCACTTGTAATTTGGAGCTAATATAAACTAGTTATGAAGGAATTAAGAGTTACTATTATTACAAAGAAAGTTAATTTTTTAGTAAAAGATGAAAACTATGTTCTTACTGAGAATTTTGTAGAGCAAAGTCTTGTGGAACATTATCATGGTGAGAGATAACTATAGTAAACCTTAGGTAGCTTTTGAAGATCAGATAGAAGATCTTGAGTACTTATTTGATTTTAGAATATAATTGATAGCTTTTTCATGTTTTTAAAGTACATAATTAATGCAAGTTCAAGTTGAATGAATAAATGGAGTACAAACTTGATTACCACTTTATTGCGATTACATCAGAAGAATAGAGCAATCAGAAGTGACTTGTCAAGGCAATTTCAAAGAAAACCTTATTTTTGAAAGAGGGATTTTATCATTGTTTTGTAGAATTTATTTGATAAAAGTTCATATTTGTTAAGAATCATGGATATGTTAGTAGTTCACAATGTTGAGAATGAGGAGAGACCAAAATTGAAGGTTGTTCCTATGAAACCCATAGAAGGAAACCCTAACTTAGCTTTATCCATTACTTCAAACAATGTAGTGTATTTGGAAGATATAAGAAGTTATCTTACTCATAATTTTGAATCTATTGGGAGTTAATATATGAACAAGGATATGGAACTAGTATTTAATCATGATATGACTATGAAACCCAGATTTGAACACTTGAAGGAACTAGACCTATTCAAATATCATTTCTATTGAGAATCGGACATAGATGAGTGGACATAGATCATAATAAGTAGAATATACTATGGAAAACTATGGATGGAAGATAGTATAGTTAATATTTTAGCCGAACTTATTCATGAGGTAACTGGTCTTTGTAAACAAGGAAGTGTACCTATAGGTGAGGAATTGGTTAAGAAGAAAGTTGAGAGCTACACAAAGGCAATGTATAATGGAAAGGCCATGGTGATCAACACCATTAAAAAAGATGATGTAAGATTCATGAGTAGACTTATTACCTATTCTATATGTACAAGTTCAAAGATTGATTGTTAGTCTGATTCATCTATGTAGCATATAAGATACATGTTAAGAAGAAACAAGTTAACCTTATTGAAATTATAAGAATGCAAATTCTTGAGAACCTAGAGAAGATAAAAAGGACTAAGAATGGTGTGTTTAGATTTTAGTCACTGATCAATCACATATTCTTTCATGCACTTAAGAGATTTCCATATTTGTCAGTCACAAAGATTATGAGTAGTGAGAGTTGTATAATGCAAAAATTATAGATGTATGTAGAAGACATCCAACAAATAAAATATTGGATAGGGAAACTTAAAATATTGGATAGTGGAAACTTGATAATGAAAACATTTTAGATAGAAATGAGACAAAGATCATAATTGCACCTAATATTGTAGATAGATTTAAAGAAGATATTTGTGTTATGGTTGATACATATTTTACTTATATTCAAATAGTAGAACATCAGGAAACATTTCTTGATCCCTTAGGTTATGAATTGAGTGATGAAATAGTAGTACATTGATTTATTGTTGAAATCAAAGAAGGACCAAGCTGAATATAGATTTGGAACTTATGATGAGATTACCTAGTTATCTCATCAAGCATCTTTGGAGAAGGCATTTGACAAGAAGATTCAAACAATAATGAAAAAATCCTTATTAGCAGCTGGCATGATTGAAAGTGAGTCACAAGCAATTAGGTAGACTATGAAGCAAGGTGCATTGAATGTGCAACCTTTGTTAGTATCTATTGTAGAGACATCTTTGAAACATAGCATTATTTATGCAGTAGTATCAGATGTATAGAAAAGTGATTTGAAGAGAAAATTAGAAGCCAAAGATAAAGAAGATAAATTCAGCTATTGCTAATGAAGGCAACTTTGTTCAGATGAACAAATTTTATGATTTGTATAACAATTTTGAGAAAGATTAGATTGATATCTCTACTATGAGATACATAATAACCAAGAATCTAAAAATGAAATATATTGAAGGCATAGTAAACTAGAAAGTCTATGATAGACTTATTGAAAAGAAGGCACCATCTTGAGAAGAGAACTTAAAACTTTGGAATTCTATGTTAAGAACAATATGCAAGACTAATGACAAAGAAGAAATCAAGAGATTGTTGAGCAATCTAGGACCTTACTTGAGAAACAAGGTAAAACCATTTCTATTTATGGTGGGTGAGAAAGATAATATAAGAAGTCAAACTCCAATAGCCATAAGTTTGATGATGACAGATTCCAAGGCAACATCCTCACCAACACCCAAAACCTCATAAGTATTAGTGAGTGGTGACACAATGCAGATAGATCAAACCAATGTTACCATTAACATTGATGATACAAACCTATTTGAGTGTTCAAAATAGAATGAACCTCACATTGAAGATATTAAAGATCAATTACAAAAAATTGAAGAGGAAAAGAGGTTATTAGAGGAAGAAAAAAGGACAATAGAAGAGGCCAATCAGAAATTGCTTGAAGATGAGATGAAAAGAAAAGATTAGAAGAGGAAGAAAAGAGAGAAAAGGAAAGAAAGGAAATAGAAGAGAAAAAGGAAGAAGAAATAAGAGTCAAAGAGGCTGCTAAAAAGAAGCAAAGGGAAGATGACACTAAAACTTCTAGTTCATCTACTCTACTTTCACTTGCTAGCCTAACAACTATTGATGATGATCAAACAAACTTGATCTCATCTTTGTCATGGGTTAATTAGTTGTTTTATTCAATAAATTATAAGTTGGAGAAATTCAAAGATTTGAATCCCAACATTTAGTTCTATTTTAGGGGGAAATTATATTTAATAAATTTTAGGCATAACTAGGAATTGAAACCAATCCAAATTAGTTGGGTTAGTTGTAAGGGATGCTATTTAAGTAAAGTTTGAGGCATTGTATGGAGGGAGCACTATTGAGATTGATCAATTGTATAGACTGTATAAAGATGGCCAATAAAAACTTCATTTTTCAAGCATTTGGTGCATGGTGGCTTGACTATCATTGATTTATTGTAAAATTATGATCTCATAAGACTTTTTTCATATAGTTTGATCAATTCCTATTGCACTAAGATTAGTGAAGTTCATTCTTTTCAAGTTTGTTATCGCTGCTTTAAGGGTTTCATTATTTTGAGAAGAAAAATATAGTGAAGAGCTTGTGGAGAACCTTAATAGATGTTACTGATAGATTACATAGTTCTTTGGCAATCTAGCATACAAAAGAAAATCCAAAATAGAGGGTACAGGTAGTGCTAAAATATTTTTATTGAAGAATTTTCAAATTTTTTGAATGTCGCAAAAATTAAGGCACAAATTTCACATGATGCTAACTTGTTTAGCACCATTTGTCATAATATTAAGAATGATTTGATAAGTCTTGATACTTGTATCAAGGAACTTTAGAAGTGTCAACATGATGGAAAGGTATTGTACATCAAGTGTACTCTATCTCACAAGTTGACTAAGGATATTGATAATTAGATTGGAGGAAAGATGAGTGAGCTAGAGGCTCTATCTAGCCAGTTACAACATCTTGCTAGTAAAATTAATGATTTTGAAGGACAAGTGGCTAGTATTCATCATGATATCAAGAAACTAGAGCTTCAAAAGGAACAAATTTTAGAGAGACTATTGCTCTGGAAATATCTATTGTTGAGAAACAGTTGGAGGAATGTGTCAAGGCCAAGGACACTTATTCTAATTTTTTATACTCTGACCTTAATGTAGTTGAGAGTGCATCATATGCTTTATGTGAAATTCTCACCTCTACTAAATCAGAGAAAGATACATGGAAAAAAGGTATGAAAAATCTTAACGATAGTTTTGATGATTGCATGAAGATACTATCAGTTTAAGGTAGATATTTACAGAGATTTTGACAGCAGATGGACAATTTTTGGACAGTTTTTGACATCTTAACCTTTTTCATTGATGTCAAAGGGGGAGAAGATACAATAGAAAATTTAAATTAAATTAGGTAAAGAGAAGAAAATAATATTGTAAAGTATGAAATCATATTGTAAGGGGGAATATATGTAAGATGGATAAATTGTAATGTTAATGTGTTATTTATCTTAAGTTTTTGATACTTAGCCAATTTTCCCTATTTTGTTGCCATCAATGCCAAAGGGGGAGATTGTTGAAAATTGGATAATGAAGATATGTAATTGTTGTTATTTATGGAAACACATGATGTACATGCTTACAGGAAACCTCAGAAATAAAGATACTTATCTTTTTGGTACTCAGAAATTGTGTAAGTATGAATTTGGTATACATCAGTGTATTGTTTTGTTTGTAATTCATTGCTGATGTCATATTATGACTAGAAAAGTTAGATGGAGATTGTATACATGTTAATGATGATGTTTATAATCTTAGAAATTAGTAAAAACTATATGAAAAAGAGATATTTTTGTTTTACCAGTGAAATAGGACAGCGAAATTAAAGAAAAAAAATATTTTGCTTACAAAATAATTACTTGTCCAATTAGGACCGACATACTAAATGTTTACTCTAAGTTGGAAAAGTATATTATGGTCTTAGCTGACCTAGTAGCAATTTGTGTAAAGGCATGGTATTTATGCAAAGGACATCTTGCGATGAGAAGTGTAATTTTTTGTGATATGTTGTGATATATAAACCTTTGTGAAAGTAGTATATGCAAAGTTTGTAAAAGCTATTTTTTGATCCAAGATCGTGGTGAAGATCAAAAATTAGTCAAGAAAGAAGTCACATCATCTATATTCTAGATGTCTGATTACTTGTTTGGGCAATGAGCTCTTCTTGTAATTGGAAGTGCATGTTTGGGCAACGGGCTCATCTTGCATCTACTGTACCAAAACTCCTAATAGGGCTGGAATCTCCTAATAGGGATTCAAAGTATCCTAATAGGGACTCTTTATACTAAATTTTCTCATTGAATCCTGATAGGGTCCAACCTCTAACAAGGAACTTATATATTTGTATATTATCTAGTGGGTATCATTCCCACTAGGGTTTTCCCTTGGCCAAGGTTTCCCTAGTTAACAAAATATGGTGTTATGAGTTACTTTTGTGCATGGTTACTATTACTATTCAACACTACTTTATTACTTTGTTATGTATGGTTTAAAATAACATATAATATCTAGTTGGTGACTAAAGTTTGTAGATTAATGATTCACCCCCCTCTTCATAATTCCTATTTCTAACAATATTTGGTGTGTGGATTCAAACTTATAATAGTTTTATTTATCCATCATTTGGTTCTATTAATTTATCAGTTGAACTTTGTGGAAAAATTGTAAACACTATATTTGTTTTGATTAAGTAAAAATAGGTTTTAAAGGACCCAAAACCTTTACATAATAACAAAAGTATAGAGATAAATGAGAGAAGTAAACATCAGAGGAAAGAAGCATAGGACAACATGAGACAGACCTCCAAAAAGAACAACCATGAGGTCACCCAAGACAAAGCTAGAAAAGATAGCAAAAGAATAGTAAAAGAACAACAACTGACCAGCTAAGAAGTCTTTATCAAGTCAATAGCCCGATCTACCAGAATATGTATATTTTTAGTAGTGGCCTTCACCTCGTCCTTTTTACTCACATCCTCATTCTTCTTAGAATGAGCTCAAGTGCATTTGCTAGGTCCCTGAATCTCTGCCACTGAAGGGGAGTCTTGCCCTTTGTCATTCTCAAGATGCTTCAAGAGGTTACCCACATTATCAACCATCTATTTAAACAACTTTTCCAAATTGACCAGCTTAACATCCATTTTAGACACCTTCCCCTAAATACCACCAATCTCTTTATCCATCACCCTTTGTTTGACCTTGAGCAGTGGTATCTTATGCATGAGGCTTTTAACTTCTTCTACATTCCCAATAACCTCTGAAAGTTTTTCTATGTGTTGGCCCAAAGTATGCTCACCTCTAGCAGTTTTGTTGACTTACTCCATTTCCTTGTCCAACAACTGCATTTTTTTCTTAAGGAAGCCAATCTCCTTCAAGATTGTACCATGGTTGCCAAAAAGACCCTTGGATGAACCAAGCCCACCATTAGTAGTATCACCCAAATCTAGAAGATGCCCATATTCCCCAACATCCTCATTATCCAAATCCCCATTCTTCATAGTCTATAACCTCTCCTCTTGCCACCTTAAAGATTTTCTTTTCCTTTCTAGCCGATCAGCTAGAGGCTCATCATCAGAAGGGGGAGAGGCCTGGTCATCTTGAAAGCCCTTGATACCCTTTCCTTTACCTCCATTCCTCTTATTATAGTGATCTCTCACTAATTCCTCCATGAAATCACTTTCCTGGTTAGAATCATAGTCAACAACTATCTTTTTCTTCTTTTTAGAACTACAACCAGAGCCCTTTTTCAAACTCCCCTTACCTCCCTTAGCTTCATCTTGGGTATCTGAATCATAACCCTTATCTGGGAGACTCCCTTCTGTATCCTGGTCTGCTCCTTTCAAACTGCCCTTGGGTTTCACAATCTTCTTGATTTTAAGATATTCATTATCAAGACCATAAGACCCTCATGGAAAACATGCTCACCATTCGGGTCTTTTTGAATAGCCTGAGTGGAAATGCTAAGAGACTGCATTAAATAAAATGGGAAATTGATCCTAACATCATGCCTAAAGTGATTTGCCAACATGAAATGGTACCCATACAACTTAGTAAATCTCCCGTCTAAAGTTAGATATTCCATTATCACGAAAAGCACAAATTGCCATGGTCAAGACATAGAGGCCGAGTTAAAATACAAATTACCTATTTTTACCAAGTAGCTTTTCTCCTGCTCTATCTCCACAAAATCATCAATGGCCCTATTTGAGAGCTTCCTCTCCTGATAAAAGTTAATCCCATTCATGTCTAGCCCTGTGGCCTCTACAATTACTTCTTGAGTAACATCCATTCACTGGTTACCAACCATAATAGAGCCATCCTTCCAAGATTTGATAAATTGTTGCGTAATATTAGGATTGTTACCTCTAAGCCTTTCTATGTACCCTATGAAATTTCCATGCCTTAAAATATCCTAGACCTCCATCTTGTTCCTCCACTCTGAGCACCTTGCCGGCTCCACCCTTTTCCTTTCTTCTCCCATATTGACTTCACCAAATTTGCTGGTTTTCTTTCATTGAAATCCCCAACTCACTCTGTAACAAAAGGCCACACCACAATAAAAAAGAGAAATGCCAAAAATTGCTCAAAATCTGTGCAAAATGCTCAACTTTCTAAAAATCATAACCCACCACATTTTGAAAGAATTCTCCTCATAATTACAAATTACTGACACCATCATAATTACAATATTTTTTCCTAGATCTCCATTTATCATAATCAATCAATTGGTGGCCATCTGGAGGTAAGGACTCATAATAATTCCAAATGATTTTATGATCACTGAAGCATGCCACATTCACTGCCCAATTAGTAGTATGACTGGCTTCTTTGAAATTATGAGTTATAACACATGTTTGAAAAGAATTTATAATGTGAATAACCTTGAAGATAATATTGCTAATTGTCCACAATGGTTTAGTAATTCTATTTAAACAATTAATAATGTTGAGGGAGTCACCTTCCACCCATATCTTCCTCAAATTCATACTCTTAGCATAGTGAAGACCATGAAGAGTAGCACAGGCTTCTGCAACATGATTGGTTTGATCCCCAGTTAGAATAGCCATACATTCCACATAGACACCATTAAACTTTCTAATAACAACTCCACATCCTACTTTTTTTAGGTTCCCTTTCAAGGCCCCATCAAAGTTCATCTTAAACCAATTCTCTAGAGGTTAGTCCCATCTAGCATTATCCCTTGGATTAGGACCCTTAATATCCATTTCCAAACTCCTTAGATTCTAGCTATTAAACACCCATTCTTCCCACTCATTACAAGGTTGCTGTCGAGAACCATTAATTTTAATATTCTCAATCATAAGGACCTTAATTTTATAGAACACCTAATCAGGACTGGATTCCACTCCTCTAAAGATCCTATTGTTGTGCTCCTTCCAAATGCCCCAAAAAAGATAAGGAGGAATGAAGTCCCATAGTTTGGCAATCAAAGCATTCCTAAAAGGAGCCGTCCAACTAGTGAAAAAAATTGAATAGTAGCATGGAAAACCCAATCCACTTTCAATAAGCTACAAAATTTATCCCAAAGCTTCTTGGTAAAGGGGCAATGCAGCATGATATGATCCACCGATTCCCCATCATTCTTGTAGAGAACACATTAGTTTATAATGATAAAACCTCTCTTCTTAAGATTATCAAGAGTCAAAATTTTATTCTGCAGAAGAATCCAAAAGAAGATATTAACTTTGGGTGTCATGCCTTTCTCCCAAGCCTTGGCCCAATAGGGTTCATCATGATCATCAAAAGAATTAGCATAGGTAGAGGCAATAGAGTACATACCACTGGGGTCAGTTTTCCATATTAGAACATCCTCTTTATGGTTTAAAAATAATGCATTTAGACACTTACCAAGCTCAACCAAGTTATGGTCCACACTATTAAGATCCACCCACATATCATCCTTCCAATAATCGCCCACAAAAGTACCAAACTAATTCTTGCATTGCTCAATATACCTGTTCCACCTTGGATCATCACAAAGTGGGTGGTCCAAGATCCAAATGTCTTCCCAAAAAAGAGCTCTTCTACCATTACCCACCTTCCATCTAACCCATTTCCTTAAAATATATTTGAATTTCTGAGCATTCTTCCAGATCATAGACCCCCCTTGTTCTATGTCACTATTAAGGACATTATTAAAATCAAAGTGGTCCCTATTATATTTATCAACCCAAATATTCTTCCGTTCCCCCTCTTCCTTATGCCATCTCCATATAATTTAGCCAATAAGAATTCATTCATTGTAGTAATCCTTTGCAAGCCAAGTCCTCCCTTCTCCTGGGGCATACAAACATTTTCCCAAGCAACCAGAGAGAGTCTTTTTTTGGTCTTTGTTCTAGTCCACAAGAAAGTCTTCTAAATTTTCTCAATAGAAAGAGCAAACTTTCTTGAAATTTTCAAAAACACTCAAAGCATAAAGCAGAACACTTTGCAGGATAGACTTCAAAACAATAACCTTACTAGCTTGACTGAGAAGAGAACCTTTCCAACCAATAAGTTTCGAGTGGATTTTATCAATCAGCGAGTTCCAAAAGCTGTTGGGAGGGGCTAAAATAAACACTATATTTGTTGTTGTTCCCACTTCTGATCAATTTCAAGTTAAGCTTGGTTTGCTGTGGTTAAATGCCATGCATGTTATTGCTTCACCTATTCATAAATATCTTGAATTTGTTCATGATGAAGAAATAAAGATGATTAATCATAGTTAATATCATAGTTATAGGCCTAGGGATTGTGCTATACTTGACTTCTTTTGGCCTAATCATCTTTTCTATTCATATCAAGCTTATAAGAATCATAAGATTCTCAAGTTAAGTTTACCTCCTATGGATCTTAATCATGATCCTTTACCTACAACTTCCATACCTCCTTTATCTATGGCTTTTACATATGTTAATCAAGATCCTTATATTGCTTGTTTGTCTGTTGATAATCCAATTAATTCTCCTATAGAACCTGTGAAGGGTCCAATAATTGCTCCTTCTAGTTCTCAACACATTTCAAACAAGACACAATGTAATCGATATACTAATGAATGTCATAAGAAGCATCATGCTCAAGCTAAATCTTGTAATTCTATTCTTCAAAAATCTTTACCTTCTTTGGATACAACTATGCATGAGGTGTTAGAAGAAGTTGTTGATAATAATGATGTTAAGATGCATGATTTTGAAGATTCCATTCATATATTAGATCCTATTTTGATTAATATAGATGAATAAGATACTCTTGATGATACTAATGATGTTAATGATGAATATGAAACTATTGACATTGAAATTGATTTACCTCATATGCTTTCCTCACAATTGACAATTACACCTAGTATCGAACATTGTAATTCTAAAAAGGATTCTTGTTTGGAACTAGCTATCATTCCTACTATGTTGATATAGCCCCTCTTGTGAGTTACCCACCTTCCCTAAATGATATAGAATGAGATGGGGAGAGTAGGCAGTGCACTTGATTGGCTAGTCCTTCATGGTATCCTTTTGTGTGTTTGTCTATTTTATTGTGTTTCTCCTATGATGTGTTTGCTACATGTTTTTAGATTCTTTTATATGATCTTTGATGCTCTATTGGTGCAAGGTGATAAAGGAATCAAACCTATTGTATTATTCCTCTATATGTATCTCTATTCTTCCATATGTTGTTTCATTCTATGTTTTACCTATGCTATTTTTCATAAATGTTTCCTTGTGTAATTTTCTTGGATTTGTGACTTAGTAGCACTGATTCTTTTTGGTCTCTAGGTCATGGAAAGATTCTTCTTTGTATCTCTTATGTGATATTTCCTCCTTTTTTATTGTAGTTCTACTTTCTTTGAGGAATGATGTCAATTCATTTGTAATAATTTATTATATATACTATCTTATGATCATACTAACCCTAAAATAGGTAGATCCCTTCTACATTCTTTGTATGCTTATGTGGTATTTCTCTTGATTTATCTTTGTCTGGGGGTATCTCATAGTGGAAATGTAATCAATGGAGTTGTTTATGTTTTTGTTAAAGCCATTGCTCCTATTAAAGTGTTGGCAATGACTTTAAAGTTGGGGCATATGCTTTGATCACCTATTGCACATACACAGTTTTTGATACATATATATTATTTTTCAAGATACATTTTCTCCCTTTTTGGAGTAGTGACTAATCCTTAAAGCATTGATTTATATTTTAGGATCTCTTGATCCATCCAGTTTCATTTTTTTTGATCCCTTAAGGTCAAAGGTGTCCTTAAGATTGGATCTCTTTTTGGTTTTACTCTTATGGAATAGAATATTCTTGAGGTTGAATCCTTGATGGGTTTGTTGGTGTTTGAAAATGTTACCCATTTCCAATTACCCTGATGAGAACAAGATGCATCTAGGGGCAGCTAACTCCCATTATCAACACATCCATTCATACACCAGGCCAACTATAAGGCTATACTGCTTCTACACTTCAGGCTCTGCAAAACCTAGGCGGGTGAACCTATAGATTCCTTATATGGTACCAGTTATCAAAGCATACACTGAATCTAATACAAAGCAGATAGAAACCCTTATTTCTCCTAATAACTTATGAAATAACATATATCTGTAGTAGCTAGATGCAAAACAATGAAATTCATAGGCTGAGTGAGGGCATTCTGTTTATAGCTCTTCAACATGAAAGGGAAATTCATTTGATTAAAGATGTTGATTCAACAAAACCTCAAAAATGCAATAGTATAGCCAGTGATCCTATAACTGATCAGTGCCTAATCCATTGGGCAATTCCATGAATTCAAAACATACATCTGTGACATCAGGGCGTATCTCATATACCCAGACATCAGATCTATCCAACCACCTTGTGATTCAGACATCAGTGTTCATTCAGGTCTCATTCTCACAAAATATCCTTCTCAAACAACCAGTAACTTTGTTTAAACATATTGAGCATTTACTTGGCCCTTTGGTCCAACATAAAAATACATCAAACATACAACCTGAAAGGGATGCAAATGGGTCTCAAATCTTTGTTCCAAAACCACATAAGACTTACAGATTGCTGAGACAGGAGACAACAACCAGAAAAAAAATAGTGAAATTGTTGCTCATATGTATTCATTTCCTTGAAACTATACATTCAGATGCATAAAATTAAAACATGGAACAACCTAATATCTCAGAACTATCTATATTATCTCTACAATGATGTTCACATGAGAGTTGTGCTGAAGAAAAATGGTGTCACAATCATGGAAACATGTCAAAATACTGGAACCAATGGTCTCACAGTGCAAAAACTGGAATCCCTAATGGTATCACAGCAATGAAATTCTTCTTCTCAGAAACTGGAACCCTTACAAATGAAGAAAGAAAGAAAGATATAGCAAGAAATGAATTCCTGGATCTGATATGCAATTGCCAGGTGTCCACTTGAAAAACCTTCGTAACAGGTTAAAACAACTCTTTAATCTTTCCCCTCAACTGCCGGCAATTGATCAACATAAATGGTCACCAAATATCTGATATATTTCCACTTTTAATATGCAAATATCTCTTTGAAAGATATCAGAATCATCATAAATCTGTACTGGAGCCACAAAATCTGATTTCAAAATGCCTCAACTTGCTTTGCCGTGAAACTCAAACTTACTCTATTACCAAAAAACATAACTGCTCTAACTAGCATTAAAAACAATCAAATCACTTCGAAATCCACTGGAGAAGTTAATAGATGATGGAAAATCTTCATACCAAGTTGCAATTTCATCTACAACATTCAAATTCCACTTTTCACCATGGAAGTGCAGAAGTTGGAAAACTGCCTGTAGCTTGAAACAATTGCATTCTGTGCAGAAACTGACCTCAGAATCAAAAAATTTAGACTTTTTCGATTCCGACGATATATAACACTTCATATTTTGGTTACCGAAAGCGCCTGAAATTGCCATTTGAAAATGTCCCCTCTGGCTATAAAATGCTTAGGTCTGCAACTCATATTTAAAATTTCACAAAAATTTAAAATACTCTAAAGTCCAAACTTTAGAATATATCCTTTATTTGATTTCAAAAGCCTGAACGTGACTTCAAAAAATGGGAAATAATAAAAATTATTATTTTTATTTGCCTTCATATTTCCCTCTCCTTCCATCCGGGTCAACCAGCTTCTGCCACATCGCGCCCTTTGATTCGCTCATGCTATGTCGCTATGGTAACTAGTGAGCAATTTTTGATAGCGACATAGTGCCTACCGTCAGATCTATGCCACGTGGCATGATCTGGTGCGATCTTGAGACCTGCTCACCGCATAACCTTCTGTTCTCTGCCACATGTCCAGATTTGATTGGCCTGTACTGCCACCTCAGCATGCTGACAGAGTCACCATGTCATCACCTGACCTGAGCTTGCTGCCACGTGTCATGAGGTCGCTATCTCGCTATGGTAACCGGTGTGCATCTTCGCATGGTGAGATAGCGCCTGCCGCAAGATCAAGACACGTGTCAAAATCTAACGCTCATCGCCACATCAGCAACTTTGTATATCCGTTTAAAATTTATTCTAGATGACCCACCTGCTGATGTTATCCTACAGTTGGCATGGACCCACGCACTTTACATGGCTTTCAAAAAGCCGCTTTCCTTAAGACATTATGTTATAGTCTTAAAATGGTATTTAAAGATTTCAAATATTATTATTCCCACCAATGTGGGATATAAGCCCAGTGAAGAGCTACGCTCTTTCAATGTGTTGGCATTTTTCTTTTTAATCTATTGTACATTAGATCAAAATCTAAATGGGATGGGATGCTCATTTTAATCTCTGTCGTTTCCTTCATGCTAGCATGGTCTTCTTTCTTAGACATGGTAGCCCATTTCCTTATTTGCATGCGTGCTCATCTATTTGGAGCGGCTTGCTCTATTCCTTTAAAAATGTCAGCAACCTTCTTTTATATGCCAGCACCTTGGTCCTTCTATTTGGATTGCAGGATTCTTGTATAGATGTTGCCTCTGCTTGGGCTCCCTTTTGTGCATTACTGGTTGCTTATTTGGCACAGGTTTCTTCTTCAATAGATGACTGGCGCTGCTTCTAATATGCAGAAGCTCCCTTTGAATCTGCGACAGCTTTCTTTTGTTGATTTGCTGATGCCTTTTACATATTGCGTGAGTTTCTTATTTGACTGCCGGAAACCAGAAAATGACACTAACAATATCAAATATAATTAAAGATGTTGGTGGAAATTTGAAATGGGAGCCAATTCTAGTATCCATGGTATTTTCTTGTTCCACAAACAGTGTACACACTTTTGACTATAAATAGTGGTAAATTTAATGACACTGGCCAAAATTGGAATAAATCAGATAATTGCTTTCAACTCCTCCACTTGAGTTACAGTGCAAAGTCTCCATGGGTTGATGTCACCCACTTCACATTTTTCAGTCTCTATTTGTGCTGTAGCTTTGTCCAGAAACATGTCTGATTCTTGGTATTTTTGATCCTTATGCATTGCGTAGGGTTATGCCACAACTTTCATTTTAATCATGCTGCCTATCTCTAAAAATTTTCAAACTCCCTGTCAATGCGTGAGAATGGATTGTTACAACTCCACCATTGGAAATCTTTAATTGTGATGATTGTGATTTTTGTTGGAAAAATCAACAACCCAACTAGAAACTATGTCTCACTGCTTCCAGCGAAGAATTGTCATGTTCAAACTAACTATGAAGCCTGGAATCCTCTGTTGACAACTGGTTAGTATCGATTAATTATGCATCAAACCAAATTGAATTCTTGATGAGACTATTGGTGGTATGGTAAAATATGCAGTCTCTTTGACACTTTGTCCATCCTCAATTTAAAACCATCCTTGTAATGATTTTAAAAAAGTCATGACATCTATTCTCTTTTAAACATTTAACAAATCCAAATGTCTTGTTAATCGAACAGAAGTAGTCGGGCCCCAAAGTTGGTCCGGCTAAAATTTTTTCGTTGTTAGACAACTGATATGCTCAAACTAACCCAATCAAATAACCAGGCCACGAAAACTAGCATGAGCGTTCACTCATATATGTTCTATCATACTACAATTTTTTAACCCATGATGAATCTCCAGTCAAAAGATTTTAATTGCCGAACATTGATACTTCAATTATCCTGCAAGCAATCAGTGTTAAAAAACATAAATTGGGCTCGGGTTTGTCATTACAAACTAGGTTTATAGGTCACTTGGGTTTCTGAAAACTAGGATATAAGTTCTTTGCCATGAAGAGAATATAATTCCATGTTTTGGGCTCATGAAGAATCACAAGGCACATTTGGCGAATTTCCGAAAACAGGCACTTGGAAATTTTAACTGGCAAATGTGTCAAAAAGTGATTTTTGGCAAATGTACGAACATAAGAAAGTATGCAGATGGATTCATCATGACTTAAGAAATGGCATACTTCAAGGATTTCTAGGACAAAACACAATGGTACAATCCATTTAGGCCAGCCAATCAAAAGATCAAAGTTATAACATGCCGAACAGGGGTACGGATCAATCTGGATACCTTAGCCGTAACAAAACAATGGAAACTGAGTTTTTTATCATGTTAGCAAACTGATCAAATGGATTCGTCATGATCTCAAAATTGGAACATATGAAGTGTCTGATCCCTGGAACATAATGCAAAAAGAAATTTTTCATTTGGGTCAACTGGGTCAAAGATATGATTGGTCAAACAAGGCTTCCCAGAATTGTGAACAACTAGTCAAATGCACAAAACAGTAAATGACCAACTTTGGGGGGTGCAAAACCTAGTCAAACGGATTCAAAATGACTTAAAAATTGAAAGATAGGTTCTTTGATATGCATAATAATCATCCCCAAAGTGGTGAGCCATGACACATTCCTGGGTAAAAAAATATTCAGATGCAAACTGGGCCTCTGATCGCTATTTGACACTTGGGCAGAATTGCAAATTTTGACACTAGCTCAAAATGGGACTTCACAGAATGGTTTGAAATTTCATTTTAAATTCATAGAACACATAGATGCACTAAATGAAAGGTGTTAGAAACATTAAACACCTCTTAGGCCTCAGACTAACAACCGGGTACAATCTCATTTAAAAGCATTTAAGGGCTTGATTTTTTCAATGGTTCTCAAAATTGACCATGCAATTTTTAGTCCCAATAGGGTTGACTAGTAAGTAGTCACATTCACTAGGTACTTCAATTCTATCTTTCTAGTTGCATTGTTTTCTTGTGTGGTTCACAATGGGACATAAGTTCTCATTGGGAGAGATAATCACACTCCTTCTCTCTCTCTCTTTTTTTTTTTTTAGAGATGTCTCCCTTATTGTGATCTTGGAGTTGATGAAGACTTGAGTCCCTGGGGGCTTGGGGATCTCTTTGTCCCTTTGATTTTAATAAGATTATCTTTTCATTATGATCTACTTTATTAAGAGTTTAAATCGAGCCCATACTCTTGCTAAAGTGGGGGCTTAATGTATCATCTTAAAATGGAAGCACTTCCATTTTATGAGCATTTATCCCTTCAAGTAAGTGGTCTAGGGTCACGTCAAGTGCCTTGAATAGGTGTTTGCATGGATCTAGCAGTTTTCCCCTTATTCTTCTTCTCTCTCCCTGTTTCCAGCCTCTTAAAGACTTTGACTTTCTGGGTCAAGGATGACCTCAAGGGTCAAGGTCAACCTCAACCTTGACATTGACCCTAGGTCCAATTTTCAAGTTCTGGGAGTTTTGGGATATCGAGCTTTAGAAAGTTTTATTTTCCTGCTTTCACGTTAGCTATTTTGGTTTTTGTAATGGTAAACTCTTAAATTGTATTTATTCTAGGTCCATCTCTAGGGGTTAAGGTTAATTGAGATTTAATTCTCCAATGTCGGCCTTCTCTAGAAGTTTGTGCCCTAGATCTCTATATAAGAAATCCTTCTCCTTTCATTTTCTCTAAGAGCGAATAAGGTGATAACATGAAACTAGAAGGAGACATTATTAAGCATTCAAGCATTCAAGATCCAATTCAAGGAGGTCCATTGTTAGCCATTGAAGGTTTCAATCTCTATAGAGCCCTCTTGTTGAAGATTTCTCATCCATATTCATCCAAGCCTCTTCCTATGTAAAGATCCATTCAATATTGGTGTTGACAATCTAATGCCATTGATTTGAGACACCCTACATACATTCCTACACTCATTTGGAGCATCTGTACTTGTGGATTCAAGGATTCAAATCCTCCATAAGGATTTCAACATAAGCAAGGTAAATAGTTCCATTTACTTTGTTTATACATATTACAATTTCAATTATATTTCAAGGTTGATTATAAACTAGGGTTTGACCAAAAAACCCCCCATCCAAACAAAAAGCCATTTTTCTTACAACTACAAGTACATGAAAGAGAATTGGAGTGTAGATTTGGATACACTTTTCACCAAACTTTTGGGATTTGTGAACAAAATTTGTCAGAGTAGTGCGGGTCAAGGTCAAATTTTTTGGGTAAGATTTTGCCCCGAGGTAAGATTGTGCTTGCTATCTGGGTCAAGACCGACCTACCCTTGGAAGGACAATTTTTTTTTGGGTTTTCTCTATCTCAACATTTCTAGTCCAAAGTAGGTTGTAGAATTCCCTGAAATTGTGCACAGACATCAAAAATTAGTATTTTCTAGATTTTTCCTACTTTGAGGTTAGTATTTGTCTTTTATTCAATCAAGGTCTCAAGTACTTACTTTCTATAGTAGATTATAGGATTTCTGCCTTTCTTCCTATTCTCCATTGTTTGATCCATTTGTGCATTGATCACTTCCTTGTTGTTAATCAATTTGGATCATTCCTTTTGGGAATTTTGGTTAAAGATAGATCCTATAGTCCCCCTCATATCATATTTCCCTCACAAATATTTCTTCTATTCAAGAGTAACACACTTAGTTTAATTAGAGGGATTGTAATACTTTCAAATTGCTAGTTTAGCTTGCATTCTTTGCGTCTTATATAGTATAGTTACATCTTGCATAGCATTTTCATAGTAGTTCCTGGACACTAGCATCCTTGGTCTTGTCTTGGAATCTGCCATTTCATGGTGTACTTGCAACTGTCTACATTTCTTAGTCTCAACTAAGAGCCATTTTCATTTCTATTTATATTCCTTTGCACTTCATGACTATGGAGCTCTAGGTTGACATTCAAAGCTCTCAATCCATGAGATTTCTCAAATAGAAGGACTTAGAGAAGTGCACATTTTTGTGTGTAGATCACTTAGTTGGTATATTTTGGTTCAATATGTGAGTGTACTCCCTATTTTATCTAATTAATGGTTGCCTAGTATTTTTGTTTACTATGAGTAGATTTTTACACTTTTGCAAATTTTGTCTCATGATGCTAGTGCAATACCTATTTTTCCTATTAATAGATGCTTAGATGTGTCTTCTCTATGCATGAGCTTCTTCTAAAATGGATAAAATGTTACAAATGATGCTACCCCACTAGAGTTTTTGTTGTACTACACTACTATTTGGTTCCTTGCAATGGCTCCCAGTGGCACCCTCTTTTTCCTTTTGCTAACTGATTTGGTACTTGCTCACACTCCTCTATGAGTATTACTATGCTGAATGATCCAACTTTAGGAGTACTAGAGATGAATTTTGTATTGAGTACATGAACTATTCTTCTTCACATATTCAACATTGTTGATCATGACTCAATGATAATGGTTGCCTATTTTGGTTGTGTTTTGAACTATGTATGCATAGTCCCTTTGAGTTCACATTATAGTTCATGATTTTTTTGACTATTGGCTAGATTGTATGAAAAAGATTAGGTACATTTATTCTATCCCATATGATATATGCATTCTATCTTTGATTGTGGTCTCTCTCTCTCTCTCTCTCTCTCTCTCTCTCTCTCTCTCCCCCCCCCCTCCCTCTCTCTCTCCCCACTATATCAAGTTCAACTAGGAACCACAAACTATGTAATATTTTGTATTCAGGAGGGATTGCGGGTTTTCTTGTTGGTTTTTTGTCTCATGAACCTTGAACCAATGTTATTTATTAATATATTAGTGGATTTCCACTTTCACCAAAAAAAAAGTAACAAAATTACACCAATATTTTTCACATGGAAACCATGGGTCAAAGGGAAAGCCATAGTTGGAATTAGTATCCAAAAATATTTTTTCTCTTCTAAAATGAAGCCTATTAAAGGTGTATCCCTATTTAGAGCTTATAATAATGCCCTAGTAGGAGATGACACTGTTAGGATTCTAAGGGATTTGCCTCTATCCCTATTAGGAGGTTTGCCTTATTAGGAGTAACCTCATAGGATGATCTATAATTCAATCTAATGAGCCACCCAATTAAGGGGATAAATTTTCAAACCTATTAGGATCCTACTAACCTTATTAAGAGTGGCCACATTAAGGGATTTAGACTTAAATAACCTACTAGGATTCAATAAGGAAAGTGATCTAGGTATAGATCTTTTTAATTTCTTGTACAAATCCAATTCAACTCAAAATCTTATTCTTTTTGAAAGAATCCAACTACCATCTTGATCATACACATCATTCCTGATCTACAAACTTACAAATGCAACATCCTTTCATATAAATACACAATTCAATCTCTTGGGTTGTGATTGCCTTAACAAAAATGTATTACATTTTAATTTTACCCCTGACCCACAAAAACATATTACTAAACCCTAATCCATTTTTACCAGATCAACTTAATCACTAGTTTGAACTACACATCATTTCAACAAAGAATATATGACCTTTTACAAATTTTCCAATGAAAAAGCATAACTTGAAGAAATTTGATCATAACATTGTGTGAAGATCAAGCTACTTGAAAGTGATTAATATGAACCAAGTCTCTTCATTAATCGAGTCACATAGTGCTGACCAAGTTCAAGCTACTTGAAAGTGATCAATATGAACCAAGTCTCTTCATCAATCGAGTGCCAAATGATGTTGAGTTTTGAAAGTAGTTTCTAAGTATTAGAACATCACCAAGTTTGTCTTTAGAACCTAAGTTACAATAGTTGGGCCGACTTTGTGGATTTTGGTAAAACTTGTATTGTAGCCAACTCTTGTAAGTTGTGATTTGGATTGGTATATAAGTAATGCATTCTATCATATCCAATAAGAAGAGTAAGAATATGATGAGCAGAAGTGAAAATTAAAGAATGCTTTAAGAAGTATAAGGGAAAACAAAGTATTATCTATCACAACAAGGTGATCATTACAATTCAAGGAATATCAACCAAAAAATTAGAGTTATAGATCAAAGATCAACTAATCATTCATCCTAACAGGTGCATTAGTCAAATCCTTTAACAAGGTAGACTTAATAGTCTTTGATAAATCTCTTTACTGAGTGAATACTTCATTGTATGCTTTGTAAATCCTTTAACAAGGTGGACCTCATAGTCCTTATTGCTCCTAATAGAGTAGATAATCAAAAGTAATCAATTGTAAACCTTAATAGGCTAAATTTATACTACAGTACTAAATCTTGTGGGTATCATACCCACCCTAGTTTTACTTTCTATTTGGAAGGTTTCTGGGTCACCATATCTTGTGTCAAATTGCTATGAATTTTTATTTGTTTTCATTCTTTCATGCATGCAATAAGATCAAAATATTATATGAAAGATTAATTGGTGAAATAAGATTAAGTTTTATTGGTTCCTAAATCACCCCTTCCCTCTTAGTAACCTTGCCTACCTCATATTTCAAACAATTGGTATCATAGCTTTGTGGTTCTCACAGAAGAAGTTTAACAACTTGAGCAAAGATCAAGGGCAATGGAGGTATACAAACTAGATAAGGCTATTGAAAATAGAAATTTGGATCTTGAATTAGCCATTGGTCAACTAAAGAAAGTAAAGGAGAAACTCTCTCAATCATTGAAAATAAGAAAATATCTTGTAGTACCAATGAATGACAATATCTACACTAAAGAAATAATTGAAGATATCTATCCAGAAAGAAACTCAAATGAAGCTAGTAAAACAATAAAAGACCTATTATAAAAGAATTCCAATCTTCAAGAAGAAGTTAGAAAGCTGAAAAAAGAACAAGAAATCCAATCAGTGAGATTATGTGAAGTCATGGAAGAAAAAGATAAAGCCAAAGAAGAGATAGAAGAAAAGAACAATGAAACTCAACATATATCCCTTCAACAAGAAAACTTCATTGATTAGCTCACTAATACAAATGAAGAACTCATGAATCTAAGGTTAGAAAATGGAAGACTGCTGAATGATCTAAATATTGAAAAGTAAACCAATAAAAAAATGTTGAAATCTCAAGAAAGCATGAATTAGTTGAATGAGCACAGTTAGTATAGACACAAAGGAAAAGTTGGAATAGGATACATAGAAGAAGCTGAATCATCCAAGAAAGGAGCTCAAAAGAATCAAATTCCTACTTGCAATCATTGTGGTACGATAGGTCATACATAAAAAAAATGTTGGAGTAATGGTAAAGCAAAATTTAATGTAAAGTGTTAAAACTGCAATAAGCATGGTCATAGAGCAAGTGAATGCAAGGAGTAACCTAAGTTTGAAGGTAAAAGTCACAATTGCAAGAAATAAGGACACAAATCTTCTGAATGCAAAACCAAGCTATTGAATTAAGCAAAATAGATTGTAAAAGCAATACTTGGATGTGACTACAACATGTGATGTAGATGCCATTACTTCGGTGAATTTGGGCACATTGGAGCAAACAGTGTAAAACATCATATGAGAAAAAGAGATACCACTAAAAGATGCTTTATTTGTACAAAACTTAGACATCTTGCCAAGAACTGTATACACAAAGGAAGAATTGAAGATAAAAAGAAAACCAAAGCTGATAATATCAAAAAGTAGATGAAGCAAAAATGGATGCCAAAATCTTTTGAGAATGCAGGCCTGAGTCATGAAGTAGATGTCACTCAAGAGTTGGGTGATTCAAGAATATCAATTTGAATCCCTCTAGGAATAACTAGAACTGAGACTCTGAAGCAGATATATATCACTAGTTCTAGCCAACAAAAAGTAGAGATCCATATCAACATTTAAGATGCATAAGGATCACCAAGTGGTCATAGAAATCATAGACCTTACCTAGCTAGGTTGGGTCGCAAGACCCTATCGAGCAAGTTTGGGAGAAACTAAAGTATTATATGTGGATACCAAGTGATAATGATTCTATCAAGCTATGAATATCTACCAAGCATTAAAATATAAACCAAGTGGAAGATAGCCTATTAGTGAGTGAACATATGTACCAAGAATTAATGGTGATTGTAAAGAGGAAATTCATTAAAAGGAAGAACGTGAATGCATTGTTTCACCGCAAATTTCTAGAGCAAGTTGAGAAGAGAAATTTCAGAGCTTAAGAACAATTTGAGTGTTTTTTGTTGAAGAAATTTTGAGCTTTCCAAAACCCTACCAAGCATTAAGTCTTCTAGTAGTAAAATAAAAAAGGGGTCTAAAATGTTGGTTTTAGGAGTTGATTACAAGGCACCAAACTTCAAATTGAGTTTGGCAATTGTAGAAACGCTAGAACCAATTGGTGCACAATCAAATTTTTTCCCCAAGGTATTGCTTGTACACAATATCCATTCATATTATAAATGTTCTATCCAAGAGCTAGGCACTCATGAGATGAATGAAGCATTGAACGAGTTATGTGTGAATGCTCTTCTAAAACTCGAGCATCAACATCTGGAAGCTAAGGGCTTAACACATATTTCACATATGCTAAGGAACTTTTAGTCAAGTGGATAATATTTATCTTGAGTCGAGTTCACAATGGAAAGTTATGGTTAGACCAACCCACTCTAATCACAAGGAAAATGATTCACAGAATTATTGGTCTTCCAATGTTGGACAAAGCTAAAGTGACCAAAACCCTAGGTTAAGTGCACCTGACCAAGAAGACTCTTGCTGAGTGGGATGGAAGAGGAATGAAGATTAGAAATATAACTAACATGGAACTAAAATTTTTCATCCATCATTGCTCATAAAATCTACAACTCCAGTAATCTCAACAGTGTGTCATGTGAAGTAGTTGATCTAGCTCTCAAAGTAGTGAAGAATAGCACATCATTCGACCTTGCTGAGTTGTTATTGAATCAATTCAATAAGAACATGGAAAGCATCAAAGGTTCCAAGAACAATCCATGTAACTTTGGTTCACTCTTGACTTGTTTATTTTCCTTTATGCAAAAATTCTTCCCTTCTAAAGGATCAGTATTGTGGAGAAAAGATGTCCCTATTTTATATAACATAAATGAGTATATAGCAGAGATGGTAGAAAAATTTGATAGAATCATAGATAACCACTTTGAAACATTCAAAGAGAAGATGCATAATAGATATAGGATACCTATGAAGCTTATAGAAGACTATAAGGATGATATCTATTTTATGGTAGATTGTGACAAGGTATATATTCAGGTAGTCAGACCTAATATAACATGGGTCAAGCCTTTGGAGTATAAGGTTAACATAGATGAAACTAGAGATATCATTGAGGCTATACTGAATGATCTTGTGGATCCTAATGCACCATATTTTGGAACTTATGAAGAAGCCAAAGAAATAATAGAACTTTAAATCAAGCTTCCTCATGTAGTTGCTACAAAGAGAAAAAGGAAAATTTGAGAACAAGGTATTCAAACACATGGCACAAAAAATTGTAGTAAACCAAGTAGAATTGTCTACTACTCTTACTTTATTGGAGACATCTGTAAATAATGTCACTTCATTATTTTTTAAGTTGTGTTACACATTTATCTCTACACAACACATTAAAAGTAAACTATCAAAGATACATGAAGACATGAAGGCAAGTGCACACTAGATGTCACTTGACCCAAGCTATAATTCTACTCATTATTCAAAGATCAAATTTCTAAAAAATTTGCAAGCATAATTACTAAAGAAAGAAGCTAGGATCAAGACCATACTTGCATAAATAAAAGGCATGATTCTTCCAAACATGGATGGATTGTAGGCACACATTGCACATGCTAAGACACTCATCAATGACAATAACCTCTTTATAGCTGATCACATGATGGAGTTCAGCAAAAGTTTAGATTGCATTGCATGCAAGCAAGATGTTACAAGAAAATTGGGACAAGACAATGACATTAATCATGAAGGTACACTCTGAATTCTTGTAACATTTTGGTATTAACATATATATACACCTTTGGCATTTATGTCAAAAAGTGGGAGAATTATAATGAATGTATATATGTATAAAGAGCAAGAAGTATATGTAAAGATATGTAAAGAATATATGTATGGGGGATTAATAATCCAAGTATATGTATGGGAAAATAATATTGTATAGATAAGCACAAAACATCCTTTACAAAAGAAATTTTGAAAAAATTGAAAAATAGAGTATGTTACTAAGTTGTAGACATAGAATGGAGATAAACTAATGTTTTGAATTATAATTTTGAGTATTTAGTTTTTGGATGATAAGTGTCTTTGTCACTGATTCCAAAGGGGGAGATTGTTGACATTAAGGTCAATTTTTCTATTAGTGACTCACACTTAGTCAATATACACTTGCTACCGAGCTTCAAAACCTATGTACAGTTTATGCCAAGTGTAGCAATGTTTATCGAGTTGTTTAGTGCAAGTGATGGAGACTCTAGTGTTAACTGAGTTCCATAGTGTTAAGTAAGTTCCATAGTGTTAACTGAGTTCCATAATGTTAACCAGTTTCATAGTGTTAACCATGTTCTCCTATCTATCGAGCCAGTAGTGTTAGCGATGTGAATCTGGTGTTGACCAAGCCATGGAGTGTCAACTGAGTGATTTAGTATATACCAAATTTTGCGGTGTCACCGAGTCACATAGTGCTGACCGAATTCAAGCTACTTGGAAGTGATTAGTATGAATCAAGCCTCTTCATCAATCAAGTTCCAGATGATGCTAAGTATTAGAACATCCCCGAGATTGTCTTCAAAACTGAAGTTACAATAGTTGGGCCAACTTTGTGGATTTTGGTAAAACTTGTATTGTAGCCAACTCCTATAAACTGTGATCTAGATTGGTATATATATATTGCATTGTATCATATCCAAATAAGAAGAGTAAGAATATGATGAACAAAAGTGCAAATTAAAGAAGGCTACAAGCAGTATAAGGGACAACAAAGTATTATCTATCACATCAAGGTGATCATTACAATTCAAGGAATCTCAACCAACAAATCAGAGTTGCAGATCAGAGTTTAGCTATTGCTTCATCCTAATAGGTGCATCAATAGAATCCTTTAATAGGGAAGACTTAACAATCTTTGATAAATCTCTTTATTGAGTGCATACTTCATTGTATGTTTTGTAAATCCTTTAACAAGGTGGACCTCATAGTCCTTATTGCTCCTAATAGGGGAGATCATCAAAAGTGATCAATCATAAGCCTTTATAGGATAACTTTATACTGCAGTATTAAAGCTTATGGGTATCATCCTTACCCTAGTTTTAATTTCTATTTGGAAGGTTTCTGGTCACCATATCTTTTGTCAAATTGCTATGAATGTTTATTTTCTTTCATGTTCTTTCATGCATGTAATTAGATTAGAATGTTAAATGAAGGATTAATTGGTGAAATAAGATTAAGTTTTATTCATTCCTGATTCACCCCTCCCCTCTCAATAACCTTTCCTACCTCATATTTCCAACACCAATGTATTACATTACTGATATCTTGTTTGATTATGAAACACAATACACTACAATTGAGAGATAATGCATCACTATAGTTTTCACTTGTCAAAAACTCATAATTTATCTCCTTAATATAGAAATCAATTTCATTGCTAAATTTGATCCATTAAAACATCTTTTCTCAAAAATTGATTTATCACAACATCTCACTAAATGAATTTTTCTCCTAAGTGAGTTTGATTTAAAGTTTGTGTCACAAAAAGAAATCAAAGGACAAGCTTTAACTAATCATTTGGTGGAGGATCCCTCATATTCATTAACTCTCAATCCTATAACTTTCCTTGATGAACTTGTATTACCAATAAAAATTGTTACAATATGTGAACTATATATTGATGGGTCTAGATGTTAAACTAGCTTTGGCATTAGTATTATCCTAATATCTTCGTCAAAGAAACCTATTCCTCTATCTAGTAAACTCAATTTATCTTGCACTAATAACATAGTAGACTATGAACCCCTTATCACTAGATTTAAGGAAACTTTAACCTTTAACATCAAACACATCAACGTTTATGGTGATTTGTTATTTATTATGCACCATTTAATAGTACTTATCAAGATAGGAATAAAAAATGACATAATATCTTGGTTTGGCCTTATGTTTATTTGCTAAATTCACGTATAATTCTATTTCATTAGTACCTTAAGAAGATAATCACCATACAAATGCCATGAATTTTTTTTGTATCTCTTATCTCTTTAGAGGATAATATGGTCAATTATCAACTTATAATACATGCTCTTGATAATCCTTCTATTTCAAAAAATTCTCCTATTGATTCATGTTGCCTTAGTTTTATATGGATGAATGGTATTAACATATTTTTTACTATTTGAGAGATAGTACCTTTCCCAAATTGGAAAAAAGGAAAACTCAAAATTGAATTTAGAAATTGGATACTAGGCACATCATTCTTGCAGATGTTCTCTACAAACATTCTTATGATGACCTTTTTCATAGGTATCTAGGTAAAAGTGAGATCCATGTTTCTTTACAAGAAGCTCATGCTAGATATTATTGGTGGAAAGTCATTAGTTAATAAAATTCTTCGCATGTGATACTATTGGTAGACTATGGAACATGACACCTTTGGTTTTTTCAAAAGATGTCCTCAATGTCAACATCACAATAATTACATTCAAGATTCTTAACATGATCTCCAATATCAAGTAGCTTCATGGTCTTTTTGAATATGGGGTCTAGATCTTATTGGAAAAAAATCACGTTCTTCTTCTTCTCAAGGATATACATTCTTACAACTATATACTATTTCACTAAATGTTGGCATAATTGATTTGCAAGTTGTTGGTGTAGAAAAGAAAGCTATCAGTTATACTATTTGTCATTGATGTCAAAAATTTGACATATAGGTTCATGTTACCATATCTTGAGCAAGTATATTGCTTTGAGAACCTTGGAATTAAGGAGAAAATAATAAATGCACCTTACTAGGAAACAAATGGAATTATCTATGGAAGCAATTTTATGTGATAAATTATCTTATCAGAATATCAAAACATAAGGCTTATTAGTGAAGTTATCTTTTATCAGTGAAGCGAGAAAGTCAAGTAAACTTTTAGGTCATGAAATAAAATATCGTTCAAGAATCCTCTACATGAATGGAAAGATGTCTTTATGAAGTACAAAAAAAAAGAAAAGGAAAAGAGAAAGAGAGAGAGAAGAGAAGGACAATGGCTGAAAGTGAAACAAATCTATTAGAGTGTAGAAGGAAAAAAGTGTGTTGCAAGAAAAAGAGAACAATGAATGGTATGTTCTTGTGTTGAAGAAATTTATTGGATCTAATATAAAAAGTCAATGTGAATAACATATCATTTTTATTCCTATTACCTTTTTATTATTGTAACAACCTTAGAAGGGTGACCTTAATTGGTTTATTGTAAAACCTCTAACAAGGTGGCATTCTTATATTAGAGTGTTAAATCCTTTTACAAGGTTTCTCCTAATAGAGTAAAGATCCTAATAGATCTAGAGGTCAATCTTTTAAAAAGGTACACTTAACATTATTTTGCAACCCTGAATTGGGAAAGATCCTAATAGAGCATATTCTAGAAGAGTACAATATTTGTGAGCATCGATCTCACAATGTATTTTTTGCCCAAATTGGGTTTCCATGAGATGAATACTTGTGTGGATAATTTTACTATTTATTGTGCTCTAAGACATATTTAACCAATAACAACATTATAGGTATAATTGAATCTTATCGGTAGACAGTTTAAAGTTTTTAATATGGTGATTATTGATTCACTCCCCCTCTCACTAATCAATCCTATACCTATAATTGGTATAAAATATTTGGTCCCTGAACTGCAAGCTTAACTACTTAGGGAAAAAGATCTTAAGATGTATAGGAAGAAGAGACCAAAGTTTAACTAGTATGCAAATGATTTCAAAATGTGGGCAAGTTAGATGAAACTACACCTATCAGGTCTTGGAGACAATGTAGAGGATTATTTTATTATAGAATATATGAAACTTACCAGTCCACTTGATGATGATCAAAGAAAAGAAAAGTTAGTACACAAAACAATAATGATAGATCTGGCTAGTTCTTTAAAGAACTTAGAGTATATTGACACTCATGGTCTAACAACAACCAAGCAAATGCGGGATAAACTACTACAAGTTCATGGTGGAGATGTACATGTTCTAGAAGATAAGGTAGAAGGACTAAAAGTGAAGTTGGACACCATGAGAATGAGTGAGAAAAAACTATCATACAATATGGAACAAAAATCAAAGAATTATTTTTGCAATCAAAGAAGCTGGCAAGACTATTGAAGAAAGTGAAGTTGTAAGTAAGATGTTGAAAACTTTACCTAACCGATATGCAATTAGAGTTTCTGCTATACAAGATTTGAGAACTATTCATAAAAGTAATATTACCATTGATTTATCAATGGGCTAACATTATTTGAACTAAGCAACTATGATAATAGTCAACCAATTGGTGAAGTTGCACTTCAAGCTTGAGTAAGAGAAGAATCATATCAAAGAAGGGGATTTGTTAACAATAGAGTATATGAAGGTCTAGTAGCAAAAGAAAAAGAGTTAGAAGAACTAGAAGCCTTGATTTCAAAAATATTTCCTAAAGGAAAAGGTATATACAAAGGAAAGAGTCCTATTACATGTTGGAATGATAGAAAAATGGTCATTTGGCACACAGATGTCCCAAATAACCAAACAAAGAACAAAGCAAGGAAAAGGTGAACCAATCAATACAAAAAGAAAAAACACTTTGGACAAAAGGGAAAGAAGGTATGCTACATAATTGAGGATGAAGAAATTGAAGATGATGTAGATAGAGACAATTAAGAAACATGTTTTGTTACCATAAAGGAAGAATCAACCACCAAAAAGGAAGTTACTAAAGAAAAAAAAAACATTAATGTTGTGTGTGGACAAAAATAATGACTAGATAATTGATAGTGGCTACACTCATGACATGACTAGAGACAAGGATAAATTTGAAACCATGGAGAAATGCGAAGGAGGATTAGTAAAATTTGGAAATGGATTTCCCTGAATAATTAGAGGAAAAGGTACAATTAATCTAACTGATGATATTGTGTGTGATGAAGCTTACCGAGTTGATGGTTTATAGAACAACCTTTTGAGTGTTTCTCAATTGTACAACAAGGGCCTCAAGTTTGAGTTTAGTAATGGAAAATAAAAAATATTTGAAAAGAGTGAAAAATTACTTGCTAGTAGTGAACAAAATAAAGACAATATTTTAAAGCTACGTATGTCACTAGGTCATTGTTTGAATGCTAAAATAGAAGAGATCTAGTTATGGCATAAGAGACTGTGTCATGTAAAATTTGACAATCTTGAAAAGGTAAGCAAAAAGAAAAGTGTAAGGGGAACATTGATAGTAAACAAACTAGAAAATGCTACATGTAGGCATTGTCAGATTGGAAGAATGACTTGTTCAAGCTTCTTAAGAATGATGTCTTTTATGTTCTTGAAAGAAAATTTAGAAGAATTTGATATGTTTATAAATCACAAGGCTAGATTAGAAAAAGAAACTAGAATAACCTTGAAATTTCTTAGATCAGATAGAGGAGGAAAATTCATGTCAAATGAATTCAATCATTAATATAATGAAGAAAATGGAATCAAAAGACAACTGAGAACACCAAGAACATCTCAACAAAATGGTATTGTAGAAAGGAGAAACAAATCCATAGTTAAATGTGCAAGAACACTTCTAAGTCAAAACTATTTTTTAAACAATTTTGGAGAGAAGCTATTAGCAAAAAAAATACACTTAATCGAGTACAAATCAGCAAAAATGAGTAAAAAATACCCCATATGAAATATGTGTTGGTGTCTCTAACCATTGTTGTGTATTAGTGTCAACCACTTATTCATTTACAAGGAAGGCTCAGATAGTCATCACTGCAACCAAGCTACTCTATATAGGCCAAGTTATGTACTTAAGTATTTACCCTTGTCTATAGGATCCGAGTAATTTTTTGGGTCATAGAGTATTTTTGTACACAAGCCGAGCTCATTAGCAATCAAACAAGTCATCAGTGACCAAGCAAGTTTTTGATAATACATGTGTCAAGTTACTTAGTATGTATCAAGCACAATGAAGGCCAAGTAACATCAATATCAAGCATTAAAAAAAAGTAAAAGTTGAGCTATATAGAGTTTACATGAAAGTCAGGAATGGAACAAAGTTTTAGGAAAAATAATTATTAGGACGACTTGGAAGGGATATTTAATTTTTGAAGAGGTTTGTATAGAAAATTTAATACTTTGAGAGGTTGTTAGAGAACATTTACACGTTCTAGATCATAGATCCCTATGTTTTGTGTTTGACGATTAAGATGAAGAGACAAAACATAGAATCATCTAGAAAATATGTATGGAAATCTTTAAATAGAAATGATCTTAACCTAGATCATATACATGCGATAAGAGAAGGAGATGAAAAGAGTTTATGTGTGAACGTGAATCTATTGACAAAAAAAGATTGATATCAGGTTAGAAATCATTGCAGTGAAGTGAAAGGGAAAGAAAAATATAACATATTAGAGGAAAGGATCAATTAGCAAGGAGAAGACTTGAAATTAGCTTATAGAGAAAACTAAGAGTTAGGTATTAAATCAGTTTTAACATACTTGAATCAGGGTAAATCTCTTAATAGAGTCTTTTTAACAAATCTTTTAAAATACCCTAACATAGTCCTTACTTTGTTGTAAGTGTTAAATCCTCTAACAAGGTGATACCTAATAGTCTCTTAAGCCTTTAACAGGGAAGACACCTCATAGGGTAGATCATATTTTATGGTCAAACATTGTAACCTTAATTGGTTAACTTTATTACTATAGTAGTGAAGATTTGTGGGTGTCATCTCCACCCCAATTTTACCTTCACCTTGGAGGGTTTTTTGGTAACAAATACTTTCTTATGTGTTTTACTTTAATGCATTTGATTGATTAGACTTATATGTTATAGTAGATTTATATTACTAGTTTTACATGCACAAATTATTGATAGATGTTGATGAATCTGAGAAAAGTAGAAAGTGTTCTAGAATATGATTCACCCCCCTCTCAATATCTAGTTTATCCTATTTATTCCTTCATCAATCAACAATTGGTATCAGAGTGCTGGTTCTCTAAAAGAAGCTTAAAGGCTTGAAGATTAGATCTTGGAGATGGAGGCTTTCAAACTAGACAAAACTATTGACAATTAGGTGACTAACATTCAACTCACACTACAGAAACTTGAGAAAGCAAGACAAGATATGAAGGATTCCCTAAAAAGGAGAAAAAAAATTGCCATATAGATAAAGAAATACTCTTATGAAGAAGAGTAAATTGAAGGACTATTTGAACCAATTAATCCAAATGAAAAAGCATCTACTAATCTACTTGACAAGAACAAACTCCAAAATTAAGAAATAAGAGCACTGAAAAGAGAATATGAAATCCAATTAGTAAGACTATGTGAAGTGACTAAACAAAAGAAGAAAGTTGAAGAAGACAAGATTATGGTTAAAGAAGACAAGAGGGTAATGGCTACTATGTTGGAAATATTCAAGACTATGCTAAGTTACTGAGAGGGGAGGGGTAAATCAATAACTTCTAAAACTTTAATAATTTTAGATCTTAATACAATAATCCAATTAGTATCTATTTCATCACATATGCATGAGAAAATAAAAACATGAAAGCAGCCATAACAATTAACACAATGATTTGGTGACCCATAAACTTTCCAAATAGAAAGTAAAACTGGGGCGGGGATGATACCCACAAACTTTAGTACTGTGGCATAAAGTTGTTTGGTTAAGGCTTACATTGATCACTTCTAATGATCTACCCTATTAGGAGCAATTAGGATTGCTAGGTTCACCTTGTTAGAGGTTTTATGAACATACAATGAAGTATGCACTTGATAAAGAGATTTATAAAGAGACTGTTAGGTCTACCTTGTTGGAGGATTTTTACTGGATCACTTATTAGGATGAAATAGTAGATCTCTAGCCTACAACTTAATTTTCTAAGTGAGATTCTTTTGTATACTGATCACCTTTCTATGATAGATAAGACTCTAATGCACCTTATGCTAATATGGCCTTTACAATTCACTCTTCTTCTGCTATATTACTTGCACATTTTCTTTCACATACATACACTGCTTCATACATTTCATACTCTTGTTACTTGGATATGATACATATATATATATATATATATATATATATACCAATCCAAATTACATAATTACAAAGTCGGCCATCATACAAGTTAACACCAATATTACAAAGTCAGCCCACATGAACACACTCAGGTTCTAAAGACTGACTCGGTAAAGTTTTGATACAAAACATCCACCGTCATTGCTCAACATCATCATGCACTTGGTAGATGTAGAAGCTCAGTCCATACTGATCACCTTCAAGTAGTCTTGAACTTAATTTGCACTAGTGACTCGGTATATACTGTGCAACTCAACATAAAATGAATCACTTGTTTACCATGACTTAACTCGGTAAAAACTATCACCATAAGCTCAGTTAACACTAGCGTTGCATTACATGAATTATGAACTCGGTAGATACTACAATGCTTAGTAACCACTGATAAACTCGATGTATATTGAAATGCACAGTTTGAACTACTGGAATTCACATTGACTAAATCTACTTAGTAACCACTTATATTTGTCCAAAGGACTCAGTAGCAATTGAAATTCTTGGCAAACACTGTAAACTATACAATGAGCTTGGTAGATGTACACAATTTGAGTAAGTGTGTTTTCACTAATAATAAACTTGATTGATATGTCAACAATCTCCCCCTTTGGCATTAGTGACAAAAACACTTATCAACCAAAACTGAATGCCTTATATTCATCACCATGTGATACTAGCTCGGTAGAGTATACTATTCTGAGATTTTTTTAAAACTAATTTTGTAAGGTAGACTATACTATGCATCTTTTTCTCTATACAACATAACTTTCTTATTGCAAGTTCTCCCCCATAGCATATTTCTCCCCCATACTATGTGTCTCTTTGAAAACAATATATAGTAGACTATGTGTCTCTCCCCCTTTTTGATAGTAATGCAAAAGATTTATTTTGAATTATTTACATAGAGACACCAAAATGAGATAAGAATTTAGAATGTACCTTGAGAATGACTGCCAAGGTTTTATCCCAATTCTCTTGCAGGATCTTGCATGTATTGAGTGCAATTTGTACCTCTGCAGATAGCTCTATCATGTGATCCACAATAGAGAAGTTATTATCATGGATTAAAGCTTTTGAATATACAATATTTTTTGCATTGTATCCATGTTTGGAAGTATCATATTGTTTATATCAATCAATGTTGATTGGATCCTTGCTTCTTCTCTTAACAATTCAGCTTGCATATTTGACAAAAATCTAATTTTCTTGAAATTTGCAAAGCTTGAACTAGGGTCAAGTTGTAACTACTGAGCACTAGCTTTTAGATCCTCATCAATTTTGGACAATCTGTCCTTTATTTCCTTTGTGAACTCAAAGACATCACATAGCTTCCCAAAAAGTGATGAGACATTTGAACAGGATGTCTCAAGATTGACCAAAATTGTAGAAATTTCTACTTGATGAATGGCTATTTGCTGAGCAATGTGCTCCAACACTTTATTATTGAATTTCTTTTTAGCCTTTTTAACTAGCTTGTCTTGTCCATCTATGTCCTCATTGAATTTTTGGACTGCTTTTGCAAGCTGATACAAAATAGGTTGAGAAAAATCAATCTCAATTCCTATTGCTTCGAACAAAATGTTCTTGGTGTCCTCAATAATCTTATACTCTTTATCTCTCTCCTCTCTTAGTCTTTGTTGCTTGGCCTTTTTTTGAGGGAGTTCACCAAATGTATGCATTTGGTTTGGAGTAAGCTTGTAAATATCCCAATTGGGGATTACTATTTCCTCATCTAGATCAATATCTTCCTCTATTTCTTTTCCTTTCCCTAAATTTTTTTTGCTTGGTTGAACCTTAGGCTCAATTGTCCTTACACATATTGCTTTTGTATCCTAAATGGAAATAATAGATATACTTGGACTTTCACTGATACTATACTAACTAATGGAATACTTATAGAAATGCTTAAGGAATCCAAAATTGATGAAGTGAAAAAAGTAGAATCCAAAACTGAAGTAGGAAAAATTGGAGTACTTACTACTGATGTACTCAAAACTGTAGTAGCCACTGTATCCATAACTGATGATACTAACTTGGTTGAAGAAGAAGGAGTTTGCATCTTAGTAGATGAATTAGAGGTTACTTCCATCAATGATGTACTAAGCTAAGAAGGTACAAAGCATGATTGGACATATGATGTATCACTCATGGTCACAATCAAAATTGTTGAAGCTACCTCCATACTTGATATAGTTAATGGTTTTCTTAGGGAGTGAGGAAGAGAGGTAGTGAATACTATAGCTATCTTGATAGGGCCAGTCTCCTCATCATCTTGCTTTTCTTCCTTGGTAGATTCTTGCTTCTTGTACTCTTCATAATCAACTATGAAAAAATGAGTTGATCCTTCATCACCCTCTTCATCCTTGTCCTTTTCATCATCATCATGATCCTTTACTTCAATTGGGAACACACTTGGTTTGTGAAGATGATAGATATTTTTCTAGGTATTTGTTGCATTCTTTACAACATATTCAAGTTTCTTTCATCAAAATTAGACAAGTGTTAAACTTAGGAATCATCTTATCTTCATTTTCCTTTAATGACTTATTCACCTCATCATCTGTCATGCTCAGTAGTAACTACCTCAAGGTTTGTGCATATATGTCTTTGATGGTTTGCTTGGCATGTTCCCATCTTGGTTTGATTTTATCCATTAAGATACTAGGAATCTATGATGCTAGCTGGTAAGGAGAATACTTCCATTGACCCATTTTATCCATGACCAAATCTTCAATCTGTTTCTACTCAACCTCAGTTCTGGTATCATATTTCAAAGCTTTAAAGTTTTTTATATCAGTTCCTAATTTCAATTCCTTTAACCTATCCTGGAATGTGGCTGGTGGTTAGCTGAATATGATGTCACCTCCTTCTTTGTCAGCCTTCTTCCATGATCTCCTTGTGAAGACTACAGTGGATGGCTTGGGTGGCTTGGTGATGATCACCTTGCCTTTCTTCTTCAAAGGTTCTTCTTTCTTAGATTCTTCCACATCCTCTGCTTTCTCCTCATCCTCACCTTTTCCATTGATTAATAAGGGAGGTGTACTTGATTTTAGTTTTCTATTCTCCTCTTTCCTTTATTCACCACTTGTGGGAGCTTTATCTCAAGTTCAATCCTAGCCTTAGCTTCATCATATGTTCCAAAGTAAGCTTCTTTAGGATCAACTGGCTCATTGATAGGGTCTTCAATGATATCCTTGGTCTCATCAATGTTTATTCTTAGGCTTCAATAATCCATCAACACATAGTTGACCTAGGGCATCATCCATTTCTAGAGTACCAATCTCTTGAATAACACATTTAAAATGAGTGCAAATATCAATTATTAGAAGTACCTTTGGTAGAATCTAGGATTGTGCACTGCTTGGGTCTAGGGTTTCAAAAACTATATGAGTGAGCTTGAAATCTAGCACTTTGCATTCAACTCCATGAACCAACATGTTAGGCCCCTTCTTGACCTTGCTACTGCTTGATGCTATTTTTCACTTAGTAAACTGAGAGAACTCAAAAATCTTTTACTGGAAATTCACTCAAATCACTTGATTGCACTAAAAATTGCTTCTTTGCAATAGCTCTCAAAAATTCATAGTAAGAAATGAATTTGATTCCATGCATTTTTATAACAAAATTCCATTAATGCTCGGTACGAAGGTAGATGTGTTGACATCATGCTTGACAAACTATCATCCACTATTATATTTTGATGACTCGGTGATGTCTTCTAAACTTGGTAACCATAGGTGTCATTACTACTTTTGACCTTGCTCGCTAAAGTCTATGACATGACCTTACTTGGTAGAGACGATAAGTTGGTGATAACTGATACCGATCTTGCTTAGTGATCCCTTTGTATCTTGTATACAGATTTAGATCTTTGTTACCTTTCAATTGGAACTAATTCAGATGCCATCTTGATAACCTAGTTCTAGTTCTCCCTTGAGAACTTGCTTGGAAATGGTGGAGTCACCCAATTCTTGAGTGACTTGACCATCATTACTTGGACTAGTATCTTCGGTAGACTTAGGAATCCATTGCTATCTCATTTTCTTTTCGATGTTGTTAGCTTTTGCCTTCTTTTCATCTTCAATTCTACCTATATTCATATAGTTCTTGGCAAGATGACCAAGTTTTGTACAAATAAACATCTTTTGGTGGTATATCTTTTCTTCATATGATGTTTAACACAATTCATACCAATGTGTCCAAATTCTCCACAGCAATGACATTTACACTAGGTATTGTAGTCCCAACCAAATATTTCTTTCAAAATTTTCTTTGCTAGATTGAATGTCTTGGTTTTGCATTTTGATGCCTTGTGTCCTTGTTTCTTACATTTGTGACATTTGCCTTCAAATCTTGGTTTCTCTTTGCATTCATTAGCCCTATGACCATTTTGATTGTAATTATATCATTTTCCATTGAATTTTTCCTTTCCATTGCTCCAACATTTGTTTGATGTATGACCTATCTTACCATAGTGATTGCAAGTAGGTCTTTGATTCTTTTGAGCACTTTATTTGGAGGATTCATCTTCTTCTTTATATCCAATTCCTACTTTTCCCTTTTGCCTATAGAGATTCTGTTCATTCAAATAACTCATATCTACTTGGGATTTCATCATCCTTTCATTGAGTTGCCTTTCAGAATTAGATCATTCTTCAATCTTTCATTCTTTGATATCAGGTTCATGATTTCTTCATTTGCATTGTTGAGTTGATTGATGAAGTCAGACTGCTGGAGGGATAGATGTTGAATCTCATTACCTTTACCTTCCATTCCTTCTTTTTTGTTTTGTTTTTCTCTTCCATAATTTCACATAGCCTTACTGAATAAATTTCTTGCTCTCTTCTTAGTTTCCTCACTTCTTCTTGTAGTGAACCATTCTTCTCTAAGAGTTCTTTGATTGGATCATTTGCTTCATCTGAGCTGCTTAAAGGGAAAAAGTCTTCAATTCTTTCTTCAATGTATTGACGATCACTCATTTGATTTTCAAGTTCCTTTCTTCTTTTTAGGGACTGGGAGAGTTGCTTCTTAGCTTTCTTGAGTTGGGCAATGGCCATTTCCAAATCCAACTTTTCATTATCAATGGCTTTGCCAAGTCTGAATATCTCCATAATTCTTGATCTTTGATCAAGCTGTCAAAATTTCTCTTGAGAACCACAAAGCTCTGATACCAATTGTTGGAAATATTCAAGACTATGCTAAGTTACTGAGAGGGGAGGTGTGAATCAGTAACTTCTAAAACTTTAACAATTTTAGATCTTAATACAATAATCCAATTAGCATCTAGTTTATCACATATGCATGAGAAACAAAAAACATGAAAGTATCCATAACAATTGACACAATGATTTGGTGACCTAGAAACCTTCCAAATAGAAAGTAAAATTGGGGTGGGGATGATACCCACAAAATTTAGTATTGTAGCATAAAGTTGGCTGGTTAAGGCTTACATTGATCACGTCTAATGATCTGCCCTATTAGGAGAAATTAGGAATACTGGGTCCACCTTTCTAGAGGTTTTACAAACATACAATGAAGTATGCACTCGGTAAAGAGATTTATAAAGAGACTATTAGGTCTACCTTGTTAGAGGATTTTCACTAGATCACCCATTAGGATGAAACAATAGATCTCTAATCCACAACTTAATTTGCTAAGTGAGATTCTTTTTTGTATTGATCACCTTTCTATGATAGATAAGACTCTATTGCACCTTATGCTGATATGGCCTTTACAATTTGCTCTTCTTCTACTGTATTACTTGCACATTCGCTTTTACATACATACACTACTTCATACATTTCATACTCTTATTACTTGGATATCATACAATACATTACATACATATACCAATCCAAATTACATAATTACAAAGTTGATCATCATACAAGTTAACACCAATATTACAAAGTCAGCCCCCATGAAGACACTCAAGTTTTGAAGACTGACTTGGTGAAGTTCTCATACATGACATCCACTATCATTTCTCAGCATCATCATGCACTCTATAGACATAGAAGTTCAATCCATACTAATCACCTTTAAGTAGTCTTGAACTCAGTCTATACTGGTGACTAGGTATATATTGTGCAACTCGACATAAATTGAATCACTTGTTTACCATGACTTAACTCGGTGAACACTATCACCATAAGCTCAGTTAACACTAGCTTTGCATTGCATGAACTACTAACTTGGTAGACACTGTGATTCTCAATAACCACTGATAAACTTGGTGTATATTGAAATGCACAATTTGAACTACTGGACTTCACACTAATTGAATCTACTTGGTAACCACTAATATTTGTCCAAAGGACTCAATAGCAACTTAAATTCTTGGCAAACACTCTAAACTATACAATAAGCTCAGTAGATGTACACAATCTAAGTAAGTGTGTTGTCACTAATAAAAAAACTTGACTGATATGTCAACATACTAGACTTGAAGAAAGGATATCATATGTACAAAATCTCACAAACATTGAACTGGACATGATGAATCAACTCATGCTTGCAAATTAGGAATTGAATCACAAGGATGTGGAAATTTCAAATATAAAATCAAAGAATGACATAGTGAAGAATGAATTGAGAAATATGAAGGAATCTATGGAGAGATTCAACAAACCAATGGAATAAATGAAGTACTTTGAAGAACTATTAAAGTCATCAAGATGTTTTAATGTGTCAGGATATTCTTTCACTGACAAAGGAGAATCATCTAGGAATGTAGAAAGAAGAAATGGAAAGCCAAAGGAAAAGCCAACATGATAGTACTATGGAAAAATTGGACATACTGCAAATATTTGTAGAAGAAAATATGGTATGAAAAATTCTAAACCTAAGTTTACTGTAAGAAACAAGGACATCAGATACAAGAGTGTAGGTCAAGACTGAGGAACACACCTACTATATGACCTAGCTTTGAAGGTTACTACTATAACTATAAAAATATGGGCATAGAGAACATGAATGTAGATTATAAACAAAAACCCTATTGGCCAAATAAGAGGAAGAAGAATTATGCACCTAACAATACATGTTACAAGTGTCGCAATGTTGGACATCAAAGCAAGAATTGCATGATCAAGTACATTCAAAAAATTAGACAAAGAAAAAAGGCAAATGAAAAGTGGACATTGAGCAAGTGAGGAATGAAATGAACCAAAAATGGAAAAAGAAAATAGAAGATGGAAATAGTGGAGCTAATGGAGCTGAGATGACCCAATCCAATAGAGAAGGTGATCATGTCATCTCAAACTAAGAAAGAGAGCTATATATGGAACTGTATACTTAATTGATATATCATACATCGGTTCCATACATTATAATATGCCAAAGTTCATATCTACATATACAAGATGCATAAGAAAAAATTTGTGAAAGGTTTTTGAGTGTAAGGAAATTATCTTTGTTGATCAAGAATTGCAACATAGATCGAACATTTCATGAATGATGGAGACTGAGTGACATGGAAGAGCCTAAGTTGTAAACCTAGTTGAAAAAAATCAATATTGATCGAGACAGTTGGCTTACACTCATCTAACTAAAAAAAATTAGTGGAGACCCTAATTTCTTAGGAATAAGATATATAACAAATTTTGAAGACATTAATTTATACCTTGCATTTAGATTTTTAGAGCATAGAGTGATTCAAAGATTTGAGCAACCAAAAGAGATTTTAAGAGTGATTTGATCAAAAGTTTGAATGAGTAAAGAGCATGAATAAGTGCTGAGCATCCATAGAAGGAAGACATTCAAACCCTGTCTACCATCATGGCACCTTCATCAACCATTGGAATAAGTCAAGAGGTTGGTAAAATTCAACTGGTGTAGAGTGATGCTTGTAACACCTCACCAAGGGATCCAAAAGAATTAACCTAAACTTTTACTAAGTTTGCCAAACATTTTTTTTTAAAAGAAAGAATAACAGACACATCAATCATAAAGTAGCAGAAGGAATAACATACAATCATCCATAAGAAAACATAACATATTACATTCCTTAAGAATCCCAAGACGTTGAATCACATTTAATTTAATTAATACTAAGTCTAACAAATAACACATCTACATGAAAGAATAATTAAAATTTCAAAGTCTATTTAAATAATATACATTTTTTTTGAATGCCACTTGGTAATAAAATTCATAATGCTCAATCATCCATTGTACATGTCATAGGGTATGAAAGGCTAAAAGAATATACAATTATAAAAATAGATTACATCATTTCTCTCGGATCCATGAAACAAAGTAGAATACAATAAGTGAAGTCATCCATCATAAAGATACATATATAGAATAAAAGGAAATGCAAACAAGGAAACTCCACCCATGATATCAATGGATGGATTTCAATGATAATAGTAAAAAAAAGCACTACCACCTAACCGTGTGGTAACCCAAAAAGGCCCACTCCCACTGTGCTAAGGAGATAGTCTCAAGTCCCAAATAGGATATCAATCTAAATGTCAAAAGTAATATCTAAGTCCAGAAAACCCTAAAAGCAATGTAACTCAAAGTTCCAAGATAAATAGACATTAAGACTTAGAGGCACACAAAGACACATAGGGAATCTACTATGTAAGTGGGCAAGTGTCATCACATGAATAAATGCTAGAGTTACCCTGGTAGTCTCTCACAAGCCCAGCCCCCTAGTGACCCTATGCGGCACTAGTATCCTTTCATACCGACACCACATACTAATGATGCATGGTCACAACCAAGCATTCTTTATACTCCCATCCTAGTTTTTACTAGCACTTGAGGCATGGGCGAGAACGTACAAAGACTCTTAATAGGTTCATTTTACTCTCATTTAGTGTAGTGTTTTCATTTATTTAAAAAATTACAATGGGTTACCTTGGTAGCTGCTTAGGGCCCTAGCCTCCATTGCAAGCCACTTTCTGATAACCTACCCTAAGCTCATGGACTCACAAATCAAATAATCATAGTAAATCACCTTAGTCCTATACAAGTGACTCGAAAGCATCAAAAGATAAATCACAAAAACCTATAAGTTCTTTAAGAGAAACTGGAAAGTATCCTCAAAAATACTGATCAAAGACTCAAAATCATTAAGTCAAATATATCATAGCATTCATCTCACTATCCCACAATGACAATAAAAAAAAACAATAACCAACAATATAATCACACTCATCATAGAGCACACCAACACATTACCATGGTTGATTTTAAAAGATCAAGATCAAACAACATAATACCACAATCATCAAAACTCCCAAGCCTCTAGTAGATGTCCTAAAATTGGTCAACACTCTAGTCAACCCAAAACCCAAAACATAGACAATATATAAATAGAAAAGTGTAGGTTTCATAGTTTGGTTTGATTTTGAAAACGTATCGTTGAGTTAAAAAGGTTTCATTTTTCATTCAATGTAAGTTTCTGAGTACATAAGATTTGCATTGTAACCCTTGTTATTTAACCCATTTCTTATATTTAAATAATTGCACAATTACCCCTATTCGATTACAAGTCAATTATTCCAAATAATTGAAGGGTAATTATTTATTTAAATTATTTAAATAATAAATTATTGATTTTAAATAAAATACTTTACAATTTCACCAAAATCAAATTTATTAATAATAATTAAATAAACCTAAGACTCCACTGAATATCTTATTAATTATTAAATATTAATAATTAGCAACACTATTAATAAATCATTTAATAATTAAATTAATAAATAAATACTTATTAATAAATATTATTAAATAATAATAAAATTAATATTAAAAACATATTAATAAATATTATTAAATAATGATAAAAATAATATTAAAAAATTATTAATAAAAAATTATTAATTAAAATAATAATTAAAATTTTATTAAAAAAACTAAACATAATATAGAAAGCATTTATTTTGATAAGGCCCGTTGACCTTTTAAAAAGGATGACGATAACAACAATGTTACCTAATACCACTGCTATCATAGTACTTGCAACAGTGGTACTTTAGCCGTCGAAAATAAAGAAGGGGGTGGGGGGTGTGGGGTTTCCCCCACCCCTTCTCATGTAAATTAATTTTTAATTTATATATATTAAATTTGTTTTATAAAATTTTTATGGATATAAATTTTATAGAAAACAAATTCCTTCCTCGATTAAAATATGTTTTATTTATTATTTTTTTTATAACAATTCCAACATTAATTTGATAGGGAAAGTATGACCAACCATTCAAATTTTCTCTTTAAATTTTTCCTGTTTAATTTCCAAAACCCTCCCTGGTTCAATATCTAATTTGCAAATTACTGAATAGGAAATTTAAGATATTTTAATCTCCAGAAGAAATGTACATGCATACTAGTAATTTCAAATTGAAATACTCATCACAAAGAATTATTCAGATAACCATTTCACAGACATGAGGAAGACATGAAAAGAAATAGCATAATTAACTATGCGAATTAATCACAAGAATCTACCTAGATTTTGATGCTAATAACACAACGCCCAAAAAGATTTGTGAAAGAAATTTCTCCTCTCAAAACCTTCTCTCTTCCAAAAATTCTCCTTCCAAAATTCATGGTCCTTCAAAAATGAATCCTCAATTGTGATATAGAGATCTCTCCTAAAATCAGGGCACTAATTGTGTGATCACCTGAGAGGACTCCTTGCTCACCGGTCTTTAACTCTTTTTTATCTTTTCTTTATCTTTTTCATGCACATTTATTGAAATATAAAATATCTTTATTTAATTTCACTTGACTTCTCTTTTTAATTAATTTATTAAATTTATAATCTCATGCACACTTTATGCAATCTTAAAACTTCTAATAAGTTAATATCTTTTCACTTTTTAATTTATTTTTGAAACATTAATTGATAAAATATTTATTAACTTAAATAATAATAGTATTTAGCATTTATTTTAAAAAAAATGAACTCTAAATATATTATTATTAAATTAAATAAATATTATCACATTCTATAAGTAAACTTATAACTTTTATCTTTATATTTTTTCTTTTTATTTAATTAATTTATCCAATTTAATTAAATATTAAAATACCATAACAATTTTCCATTAAATTAAATCATTAAGTAAATCATTTAATTTGACTTAATTAATAAAAAAATCACCAAAGACTTACAAGACAAAATACAAAAACCTATCATAGAAAAACACATACAAGATCAAACTAAAGGGTTATAATCATGAATTAACATCATACGATGCATTCAAAAGGTAATCAACTCAGATACTTGTCCTAATTTTCTAGGACAAATGGTTTAAAGGTTTAGGATTTGGACTTAAGAACTTATCTCCCCTCTCTTACCATTGAGATAATGCAATAGGGTACGCTCATCCTTGCAATTCAGAGAAGTTGATACCCAGTACCTATTATCTACATAAAATCCATGCATGTACTAACACATATATACTAAGCTAAACATAAAAATGGTAGGAAGTGGTGCATCATGTAGATCCCAACTAGCAGGTGACTACAACTCCCTTCCTTAACCACATCAAAAATGCCATACGTAAAGAAAACATACACGCACACCATACACATGCAGTATGGGGTAAGTATCCATAAGAAAACACATATGGTAATATATCTAACTAATCATCATCAATATATAAAAATACTGTAATAATCATCATGCATACATGAAGTATAGAATACCAAGTAATCTCATCATAAATCATCTGAATCTGAAACAATATTTGATAATCTCAAAACAATTCTACTAATCATCAAGCATAAAACTTCCCTAAAAGAGTTCGGCAATAATAAAAATGTAAACTAGGGGCAGGCACTACAATGCTTGTCCTCCACCTAAGTTTTGTGTTATTCCAGAGATTGCTATGAAAGGAGACTCTATGGGTGCACTATCTTCAATACCACCTAAGGTCATTATGGTCCATGATGTCAGAAGTTATTATATGTGCAAAATTGGAGAAGTAGGAGATTATGGAATTAGAGAAGCTTATGAGAAGTCATGTAATGAAGAAATCTTGAAGGACAAATTTCAAATTGTTGAAAGGAAAGAGTTAACTCATGCTCTAGAATTCTTGAAAACTTTTAGAGTTGAATGGATATAATTTTTTTTGAGAAAAATTCATGATATGAAGTATTGGTTACAAATGGACTAGTGAAAATTATGAAGAAAATGATACATAGCATTACAGGTTATCCAACCCTAGATAAGAAGAAGAACATGTGATGTTTGAGATGTGAAGAAGTTGAGACTAATAGTGGAGCCAAGTGGAATAGACATGGTTTGTTCATTACAAACATTTTTGATCCACTAATTGAATTTTCAGTGAGAATCATTGCTTGCAAATTCTATCAATCAAGTAGGTTGAACAATGTACCTTGTATGGCTATGGATCAAGTGTGAGAGATTGTGATGAAAGATCATGAGTATGATCTTGCTGAGCTACAAAAGTTACAACTTGTAGAGAATCTGTCATCAATAAAAAAAGTGAAGAATTCAATGTGTAAGTTTGGATCCCTAATTGTTTGTATGTTCTTTTATATCTAGAAGTACTTTCTAGGAATTGGAAATATTGTATGGGAGCAAGACAAACTAGTGACAAGGAAAATCAATGAGTATATTACTCAATTGGGAGAAAAAATTGAAAATGTAATGAATGCTTATTTTGATGAATTTAATCAAAGAATGATAAGGAGAATCAGAATTCCAGAAGAATTGGTCACAAAGTATTATAGTGACATATGTTTTCCTATTGACACAAACAATACTTTTGAACAAGCAGTTAAGCTGAGGAAGGCTTGGTTACAAAGTTTTCAAAATGAAATAGAAACTGATGTTGTAAGTACAAACATTGATGCACTACTCAAAGAAGAGATAGATGAAAAGGCTAAACCTTTTGGAAGATATGAGGAAGCCAAAGAAAGAATAACTATGAACATCAAGGTAGCTTCCAAAGAGAAGAAAAAGGAAGAAAATGATTGTAGACCTAGAAGGTAAGCTGGGCACCCTAGGCAAGGGAAAAGAAACATTGAAATTGAAACAAGGTCTTGGTGAAGATGAAGAACAAGATAGTGGCGATAAGGAAGATGAATTAGAAGAATTTGACAAGGATAAAGCCTTAGTTATTGTCATGCCACTCTGCAAGAAGACTCTTGGAACAAAGAAGAAGTAGGCATTGACACCTCCACCACTAAATAAGACAAGGACTAGGGTAGATGGTATTTCTGAGTAGACTACAAAGAAGAGAGTAATAGATTCTACTGGGTCTAGTGCCCCCAAAACGAGAAGAAGGAGATTGGTTATAGGACCACCTCAAAGGAAACAAAAGTCTATTGATGGGGTATATTCAAACATAAAGAGTTCCCCAAGATTATCTAGTTTTAAATTTTTGAAATATGATATGCTAGATAATGATGAAAATTAATAATTAAGGAGGCTATGATAGAAATGAAGTCAAATTTAAAGCTAGATCTTGGTGAAATAGAGAGAAAGATACCCAGAGATCTATATGAGAAACTAAAAGGAAGATGGGAATAGACAGAGAAGGTAGAGAAAATGATAAGGACTGACACATTAGTCATAGTTATACTTGACTTATTCTAGGAGCAATAGGAAATATGTTTTGAATAACATAGGAACAAATTTGTTACAAAATATAGAACAATTTTTAAATTGATAAATAAGGAGGAAGTTGTATGACAAAAAAGTGAATTACCATGCAAGAGGATTTTTGGGCTAACTACAAAGAAGGTAGAGACTGTAAACATTGATGATGAATACAATAGTGGAGAAAGCTCAGGTGTTCTGAGTCTGTAGGGAAACATGTCCCCCTATACATGCTAACATCCCTGACAATCCAAAAGTAGAACAATCAAGGCTTACGAATGAAGAGGAAGATGGTGAGGATAGAGAAAAAAATGACAATGATAAGATTATTTTAGAACCTCATATGAGGAAGACAAAGAATTAAATAAAGATGAACAGAGTGCAAAACTATTGTTGTTTCAAGAATATATGCACATGTAGGACTGAGTGGTGGCACCTCTTCACCAACTCACATGGTAGTGCCGAGCATCAACACTCCCGCACCTAGCAAAAATGGGAAATCAATAAAAAATGTTTCTTGAGATATTAAGGTTAGTCTAGATTAAATCATTGAGATACCGCAATTGGATCTGGAAAATCTCACCTTGGAGCAAACTATTTTGTTGCAAGAAGTTTTTATAAAGAAGAAAAGATAAGAAGAGATCGGGAGGGAGTACAAATAGAAACAAGTATTATATGATGTTTAAAGCATATTTTTGTTGATTCTTTTGAGATTTAAAATTTTGAAGAAGATGCACCAATCATTAACCAACTTGTAAATATAATTGATCAAGTGAATGCTGGAGAAATGGAATCAAATGTGAAGTTAATGGATTGGTCAACAAGAAGATTTGAAACCAAGGTTGTGGACAAAGTTCCTATAATTCTTTCCAAATTGAAATTGCAATTACATGAGAAAGCATAGATTATAATTGAGTTAATACAAAAGGTACAAAATTTGTACATAATTTTGTTAAACATGCCAAGATTTACACATGCTACTCAGGCATAAATAAATAAGACTTTGGCTGAGATGAAGGCATCCAACAACATTATTTTGGAGTTAGCAAAATCAAGCATTAATCATTAATCTGGTGAACGCTCAAGGAACATTGACAAAGCTTTAACTAGTTGAAAATAAGACAAGATCCAAATTGATCTCTATTTAGGAAATGTTGATGCCTCATTTGGAGGTCATGTAGAGAGAATTGAAAACAAGCCAGGATCCTATCATACAAGATCATAATATTTCAGTGGCTAATTATTTTTTAGAGGCAATAAGAATCACATGGGATCATCCACTTTCCATGATTACCAAAGTTCAAAAGGAATTCATTCATACGGATTACTTTCACCCCATTCAACCCCAACAAAAGTGACATATATTGGTAAAAAACAAAAGGAAATAAACATGTACAAAAGGAAAGAGATGTGAAGATGGGGAAACATGATTGAAGAGAGATAGAGTAATGTGACGTGAACAAGATGAAAAATAAAGGTAAAATAAGAAGTGCACATGTATAATGTATAGATTTGAATAAAGGTGAAATAGTTTTGTTATTCATTTTTTGTATTTTTTATGCATTATTTATAAGTCATATGACTTAGGGGAGAGAGCTCGTTATTAGATTGTATTGTAACGATGTAAATATGACAAAAAAAAAAATTTCAACTAATGTCAAAGGGAGAGATCGTTGGTATCTCTAACCATTGTTTCCTATTAGTATCAACCATGTAGTCATTTACAAGGCAGAGTCAGCTAGTCATCACTGGGACTGAGCTACTCTATATAGGCTGAGTCATGTACATAAGTAAGTATGTACCTAGCTCTATAGGAGCTGAGTAATTTTTGGGGTCATAGAGTATTTTTTGATACACACCGATCTCATCAGTGACTGAGAAAGTTTTCAAGAATACATGTGTCAAGTTACTTAGTATGTACTGAGCACAATGAAGGTTGAGCAACAACAATGTCAAGCATCAAGAAACTATAAAGGTTGAGAAAATTTTACATGAAAGTTAGGAATAGAACAAAGTTTTAGGAAAAATGATTATTAGGCCAACTTGGGAGGGATATGTAATTTTTGAAGAGGTTTTATAGAAAATTTAATACTTTCAAAGGTTTCTATAGAAAATTTACATGTTGTAGATCACAAATCCCTATGTTGTATGTTTGATGATCAGGATAAAGAGGCAAAATATGGAATCATTTAGAAAAATATTTAAAAAAATCTTTAAATAGTGATGATCTTAACGTAGATCATATAAATGCAAAGAGAGAAGGAGATGAAAATAGTTTATGTGTGAACATGAAGCTATTGATAGAAAAGGATTAAGATCAAATTAGAAGTCATTGAAGAGTTATGACATAATCTAACAGACTAAGTGACCTAGTCATTATAGTGAAGTGAAAGGAAAAAGAAAGCATATCAGATTAGAGGAGAGGATTAATTAGCAAGGAGAAAACTCAAAATTAACTTATAGAGAAAATTGAGAGTCAGGTATTGAATTAGTTTAACTAGACTTGAATCAAGGTAAATTAATTAATGGAGTGGTCTTAATAGGTCTTTTTAAATCTCCTAAGAGAGTCCTTACTCTTTTGTAAGTGTTAAATCGTCTAACAAGGTGAGACTTAACAGTCTCTTAAGTCTTTAATAGGGTAGATCCCTCATAGGGTAGATCATATTTTATGGCCAGACATTGCAACCTTAACTGGTTAACTCTATTACTATAGTAGTGAAGATTTTGGGTGTTATCCCCACCCTGGTTTTACCTTCACCTTGGAGGGTTTATGGGTAACAAATACTATGTTATGTGTTTTAATTTAATGCATGTGATTAATCATACTTGCATTTTACAAAAGATTTACATTACTAGTTTTACATGCACAAACTATTGATAGATGTTGATGAATCTAAGAAAAGTAAAAAGTGTTCTAGATTCTGATTCACCCTCCCTCTCTATATCTAGTTTGTCTTATTTATTTTTCCATAAATCAAGAATATGGTATTTAAGAACACCTAATGTAAGCTATTTTAGAATATTTGGCACCACATGTTACATCAAGAAGGATGAAATGAGTAAGAATTTTGATGCCAATAGTAAAGAAGGAATATTTTTGGGACACTCAACCAAAAGAAAAGTATACAAGTATCTAAACTTGAAGAAAAACAAAATGATTGAATGTGCAACTATGAAGATAGATGATTTCTTTGAATAGAATAAGGAAAATAGTATAAGGAGACCAAAGGAATATAACAAATTGATATATTTTGAACTTAAGAATATAGGAGCACAACAATTAGTTACAAGAACTGATAACACTTTATCGTCAACATCTAAATAAGAGCAAATCAAAGAGCATAATAAAAATATAGAACCTATAACAACAAAGAGGATAAGTATCAATCATAGCTTTTGAGATATAATTGGAGACAAAAATGAAGGATTATTAACAAGAATTTAGCTAAGGACAAGGAATTCTACATGCTTGATATCAGAAATGGAACCCAAAATGGTGAAAACTTCTTTGAAAGATGAAGATTGGAAACTAGATATGAATGAAGAAATTGAAAAAATTGAGAAGAAAAAAGCTTGTTCCCTAGTTCCCAAACCCAAAGATAATAGTGTTATTGGAACCAAGTGGGTATTTAGAAAAAAAAAAATGGAAGGGAGAATTTATTAGGAACAAGGAAAGATTGGTTTGCAAAGGTTACACCCAAAAAAAAGGATTGAAATATGGTGAGACATTTGCACCAGTTACCAGATTGGAAGGAGTAAGAATACTATTGGCATAGGCATATCATAAAGGTTTTAAAATTTATCAAATGGATGTGAAATAAATTTTTTTGAATGGAGTATTGGAGGAGGAAGTATACATTGAGAACTAGGAGGTTTTTCTACAATACATGGAAAATATCTGGTATGTAGGTTACATAAAGCTTTATATGGACTAAAAGGGGCATCAAGAGCATGGTAAAAGAGGCTACAATCTTACTTAATCAAAATAGGAATTGTCAGAACAAGTGATAATTGTAAAATGTATCTTAGAACCAATCATAAAAATAAGGTATTAATTTCTAAATTTTTTGTGGATTACATAATATTTGGAGGAGATGAAGTGTTAAGAAGATCATTTGCGAAAGAGAAGATGAATGCATTTGAAATGTCTATGAATATTGGAGAAATAAAGTTTTGCATTAGACTTCAAGTACAACAAAAGGAAAATAACATTTACATCACCCAGTCAAAATACTTAAAAGTTGTTAGAAACAATAGTCCACCAAGATAACTTGTGATGGGGGGGGGGGAGGGGGGGTGAATCAATTATCTGATAATTAAATCATTTATCTTCTTTAAACAAGCTTAACCATTCAACCAAACTAAACAACAACCATAATAAATTGCACATAGACAATTACAATGGATATCTTGACTAGGGAAACCCTTGATTAGAGGGAAAGTCCCTGTGGGAATGATGCCCACAAGATGATGTACTAATATAAATATTCCTTGTTAGAGGATGGACCCTATTAGGAGTCTATTACAACATTTAGTACATAGAGTCCCTTTTAGAAGACTTTGAATCCTTGTTAGGAGATTTTAACTATGTTAGGAGTTGTGCCAACTCTATTAGGAGTTGTGGTACAATGCATACAAGATGATCCCACTGCCCAAACATGAAATTTCAACTACAAGAAGAGCTCACTGCTCAAACATATAATTTACTATTATGTTCTTGTTTCCTTTTTTTCTTTTAACTAAAAAAATCACTGTTAGACCTTGTAGACCAAGTCATGAACCTCAGATCCAAATATCAAACCTTGGATCACTTAGAAAAACCTCAACAATGAAGTTTCCTTCACTTTCGCACTGCTCTGTTTAACTTCACATTTTTCTTTTACTACTTCTTATCATCAATCATAAAACCATATCATTCTGTAACATGATAAAGGAAAATTTCCTTCCTTTATATCGAGTCCACAAAACAATTCCTTGAGTCAGCTATTAGACCTTCTCAATTATTTATTATAGGACCACATTAAGAACATGTTACACTTAGTGATAACATAAATATTCCATCTTGAAATTTGAATAAATTTTTGTACACACAATATTATGATGAGTGAACTTAGCCACATCATCCTCAACATGTCTTCTTCATATCCTTAGAATATCAACTCTGCTAAGAGATATAACAAGTTTACTAGAACAGGCCTCTATAAACTCTATCTCAGAAAAGACATCACCAAAACTTACATAACTTCTTCTAGACTTATCCTTTCTTCTTCTGACTTTAATTGCATATAATAGATACTCAAATGTATCTCCTGTAACCTCAGATAGTTAGAATACTGAACTAACAATCCATCCCAACTTGATCTTTCCACTGTTCTTCTATCAAATACCACAAAAATTGCTATGTTGACATAAAAGACAAAATCAATCATGAATGTAACATATCATCATAGTAACATATCTACACTACTTCCCCATAGGAATATCATCAAAATTCATGCTTGCAATAATCTCCCCCTTTGGAATTGATGGAAACATAAACGAAAAATATCTAGTTCCAAGAATACCAACAAAAGATTGTTCATCTTTTCAAATCCTCTTCATAAATCATTCTCCCCCATTGATATACCTCAATGTGCTTTCTACCAAACTATCACTCCATGCTAAAATTATGCTGAACATTTCCATACTATTTTTCATGCCAAAATTCTTCCTCAACATTATGTTTTTTCATGCAATATTCTCCCCCATCAACATCAATGTCAAAGGTTTCAACAACTAACATCTCTATAACAACTAATTCTTACTTAGCTTAAGTGTCAAAAGACACTATTAAACAACATCCAACAAGAGTCCTAGATGACTCTGTCCATCACAGATACTCCCCCATATAGGAAGCATTAAGTTTCAGTCCAGATAATAATGGTGCTTTGTTACATTGGACTGATGCACTCTTGAATCTTCTACTCTAATGTAGGAAGGGGCATAACCATAAGTATACCTCATAAATACTCAAAATTCTCTTTGGCAAGAGGCTTAGTGAATATATCTACAATCTTCTCTTTAGTGCTCAAATTCTCCAATCTAATTTCCTTTTCTTTAACTTTCTCTCTCAACATAAGATAATATAAATGTGCTTGATCTTAGAATGCAACACTAAATTCTTATACATATTTACCATGCTTGTGTTGTCACAATGTATGACAATAGGTTCATTGATTTCTATCCTTATGTATTTTAGCATTTACTTCATCCAAATGATTTGATTGCAATTATTTGCTACTGCAACATACTTTGCTTCCACTTTACTTTATGATGTATGATCCTACTTCTTTCTTAGCCAAGAAACCAATATTACTCCAAGAAAGAGGGCTCCACCACTAGTGCTCTTTCTATCATCCATACTGCCTACCCAATCTACATCAGTATAAGCACTTAGAGTGAAATCATTAGATCTATCATACCACAATCTGAACTCTGATGTTCCCTTTAGATATCTAAATATCCTTTTCACTATTGCATAATATGCTTCTCTAGATCAACTTGGAATCTTGCAATAATTCCAATAACATTTTCTATATCCGGCCTTGTGTGAGTCATATATTGCAATCGTCAGATCATAGATCTGTACTTTTTTTTTTCAACAGTAGGTGTCTCATCCCATGTAGATACTTGTGTCCAGTTACCATAGGTGTTCCAATGGATTTTCATGTTTCCAAACAATTTTTTTTTAGTAAATCTTTCAAGTACTTAGTCTAAGAAATAAAGATTCCTTCTTTATTTTGTACAATTTGCAATCCTAGGAAATATTTCATCTCTCCTATCATACTCATTTCAAATTTTTTCTTGAACTCCTCAAATTTTTTTTCACTTTCTTCATCATTTCCTCCAAATATGATATCATCAAAAAATATTACCAAAATCATCAAACCATCATCAATTTCTTTCCAATAGAGATTACCATCTACCATACCTTTTCTATATCCAAGTTTTGTGAAATGCTTTTCCAACCTTGCATACCAGGTCCTAGGTGCTTGCTTCAATCCATACACTTCTTTTCTTAATTTACATACTATGCCCATCTCATTTGCTAAAGGACATCCTTCAAGATGCTCAATGTATACTTCTTCTTCTAGTTCTCCATTCAGAAATGCTGACTTGGCATCCATCTAATATACTTTGAATTTATTTTGTGCTGTATAGGCTAGGAATAATCTTACTACTTCTATTCTAGCCACTGGAGCATAAGTCTCCTCATAATCTATCCCTTCTTGCTATGAGTAACTCTTACATACCAATTTTTTTTTGTTACTTACAACTTCTCCTTGTTCATTCATTTTTCTTCTCAATACCCATTTAGTTCCTATCACATTCTTGTCTGTTGGTTTGGGGACCAATTCCCATGTCTGATTCTTTACTATTTGATCCAATTCCTCTTTCATGGCTTGTTTATAATAATCATCTTTACATGCTTCATTTGCATTCTTGGGCTTAACTTGAGATATCAAGAATAGTTCTTCATTTACTTTCCTTCTTGTCATCACACTTTTGTCTTTACTTTTGACGATCTACTTGGATGGGTGATTCTTTATCATATTCTTTCCTAAAGTAGGAGTTGCTATCTCAACTTGTGGTTCTACTAAAGGTTTCAAGCTTTGTTCTAGCCTTGGTTCTCCTTCATTCTACAAATTATTGTTAGTCTCAAGAAGTATCTCATCATTCCTTGGCTTAGTAACAACATCATCGTTTGAATTATAATTAACTATTTTTTCTTGTATTCTGAATTTTTCATCAATTCTCACATTTTCAATTTCCATAACAGTATTAGTTCTCTGATTATAGTATATATATGTCTTTATTTTCAATTAATAACCAATAAACATACATTCATCACTTCTAGCATCAAACTTACCAATGTCATCATCTCTTTTGATATAGCACTTACTTCCAAAAATTCTGAAATACTTAACTATAGGTGAGTGACCAAACCATAGTTCATAAGGGGTCTTGTTTGTGTCTTTCTTGACTTTCACTATGTGCATAGTGTAGACTTCTATATTCATAGCTTCTCTCCAAAAATTTTTGGATACATCATTCTCTGCTAACATAGCTCTTGCAACTTATGTAACTGACTTGTTCTTTCTCTCTACAACACCATTCTATTCAGGGGTTCTTAGAGCTGATAACTATCTTTTAATTCCATTTTCTTCACAAAACATGTTAAACTCATTTGAAGTAAACTCTCCTCTTTTATTTGATCTTAAACATTTAATCTTCACACCAAATTCATTCTCAACCCTATTCTTGAATATCTTAAACTTATCAAATGGCTCAAATTTCTCTTTAAGAAATGTAACCCACATCATTCTAGAAAAATCATCAACTAGAATCATAAAGTACCTTTGACCATAGAATCCTTTAGTCTTTATAGGACCATAGAGATTTATGTATACAATCTCCAACTTTTCTATAGTGGTAAACTTCTTGCTAGGAAAAGAAGTTTTGTAATGTTTAGCCAAAACACACTCCTTACAAATTGTGTTAGTAGGCTTTACAATCATTGACAAATCTCTAACTGCAAACATTCTCCTAGTCTTCACAATACTGTCATAGTTTATATGACAAAATATCTTATGCAATAACTAGCTGTCATCTACCTTTGCAACCAAACATATCATTTTAGTAGAATTCAACTGAAATACATTACCTCTAGATCTGGTTCCTATTCCAATTATATTTCCATCTTTATCTTTGATCATGCATGTCTTTTCTATGAACTGCAACTAATAACCTTTGTCTACTAATTTTCCAACACTCAAAAGATTGTGCTTTAAACCATCAAAAAAAATACATTTTTAATGTTAGTTTTAGCATCAAGAGTTATAGATCCAATACCTTTAACTTGGCATGTTGCATTATTTCCAACTCTAACAATTCCTCCATCCTGACTTTTGAAGTCAAAAAATTTGTTCATGTCACTTGTTATATGATGTGAACAACCAGAGTCAATTATCCAATTATATCTCTTCTCAACCTATGACACCAAAGCTACATTTTTTGAACTTTATTCTTTAATTGCCAGAAATCCAATTTCATCATTGCTAGCAGTTAATGCTTGTTCATCAAAATCATTATCTTCATTTGCATACAAACATTCTCTATCTTTTCTAGGCTTATAATTTCCCTTATAATCTTTCTCTCTTTTAGGACACTTAGATGCATAATGACCATATTCATCATGAGTCCAACATTTAAAGATTTTCTTACCTCATTTTTCTCTTTTTACTAGAAGGGCTACTCCATCTTCAGTCTTTTTTCCCTTAGATTTGCTACTACTAGAAAAATATCCTCTAGCACTTGTGTTCCTTGATAAATAGGTTAAATATTCAAGGAATTGAAAGTTGTCTCTATTCTGGTCAATTCTCTGGACTGTCTAAGTTCATTCGCAACTACTTCAAGTCTTCCAAGCAATGTCTCCTTTGTGCAATCTTTGCTACAAGATATCAACAATTGTATCATTTGAACTGCTGACTTAAATGGTGGTGTTAGAGTCTTCAATATCTTCCATATAACCTCATCATCTTCTTTGGTTCCTCCTTGAGATTTGATACCTACAATAATTTCTGATATCCTGCCTATATAAGTTCTTATAGATTCATCTTCCATCATTTTAGCATCTTGAAACACATAAATCCAACTTTGTAATCTCAACTTCTTAGAATGTGCATCACCTTCAAAACTATTTTCCAAAGCTTTCCAAATCAAATGTGAAGTAGCTAGTAATTTTACCTAATTGTACTCAATTTTAGGGAGTGTACTCAATAGTGCTTCTCTAGCTCTCATGTCACACATAAAAAGATCTCTTTCTACCTTGGTGCAAATTTCCAAATCCTTTTCAGAAATGATTTTCTTCTTTGATTTTTTCAAGATCCAATATCCCAAACCCATATACAATAGATGTGTCTTCATCTTTTCTTTCTAGCTATCATAATTTGTTCGATCCAACTTCAGACTATCTTTCCTGAACATGTTCACCATGGATCTCCCAAAGTTGTTAAACTTTATCTTCAAGGGCCTGATGCTTTGATACCAATTGTTAGAAACAATTGTCCACCAAGATAACTAAGAAGAGGGGGGGGGGGGGGGTGTGTGGTTGAATCAGTTATCTTATAATTAAAACTTTTATCTTCTTTAAACAAACTTAACCATTCAAACAAAATAAACAACCAAAATAAAATGCAAATAGACAATTACACCAGATATGTTGACTACGGAAACCCTTGATCAAAGGGAAAACCTCGATGGGAATTATGCCCATAAGATGATGTACTAATATAAATATTCCTTTTTAGAGGATGGACCTTGTTAGGAGTCTATTTTAACATTTAGTACATAGAGTCCCTCTTAGGAGACTTTGAATCCCTATTAGGAGATTCCAACCTTGTTAGGAGTTGTGCCAACCCTATTAGGAGTTATGGTACAATGTATGCAAGATGAGCCCACTACCCAAACATGAAATTTAAACTACAAGAAGAGCTCACCAATCAAACATGTAATTTACTATTATGTTCTTCTTTACTTTATTCTAGCAACTGAACCAATCATTTCCAGACCTTGTAGACCAGGTCACAAACCTTAGATCCAAATATCAAACCTCAGATCACTTAGGAAAACCTCAGCAATGAAATTTCCTTCACTTTTGTACTGCTCTACTCAACTTCACATTCTGCTCTTACTACTACTTATCATCAATCATAAAACCATATCATACCATGATAAAGGAAAATGTGCTTTCTTTATATAGAGTCCAAAAAACACTTAGCGATAACATAAATGTTCTATCTTGTAACTTGAATAACTTTTTGTACATGTAATATTATTATGAATGAACTTAGTGACATCATCCTCAACATTTCTTCTTCATATCCTCAACCTCAATCCTCAAAATATCAATTTTTCTAAGAGATATAACAAGTTTACCAGAACATGCCTCTGTAAACTCTATCTCAAAATAGACATCACCAAAACTTACATAACTTCTTCTAGACTTATCCATTCTCTTTTGAAGTTAACTACATATAATAAATACTTAGAATTATCTCCCATAACCTAAGATAGTTAGAATACTCAACTACCCATCCATACAAACTTGATCTTTCTAATATTCTTCTATCAGATACCACAGAAAACTACTATCTTGACATCAATGACAAACTCAGTCATAAATGTAACATATCATCATAGTAACATATCTACAATGCTCCCCCATAGGAATATCATCAACATTCATGCTTGAAATAGTAATATTGAAAACATTTGGAATGGAAGAGTTTAAATCTATCAATTTATCGATGGTTACCAATTATAAACTATCTAAAGAAGATAAACCCAAGGAATTCAATGAAACACTATACAGATCTATGATTTGGAATCTATAGTATGTTGTTCATAGTAGACCAAATAAAGATCAAGTAGTAGGAATTATTGTAAGATTCTCATCACAAACTAAACAATCACATTTGGAAGTAGTTAAAGGGATATTTTGATATCTCAAAGGCATTGAGGATTTTGGTTTATGGTATGAAAAGAAAAGAGGCTTTGATTTTAATTCTATCATATGCATACTAGGGAGACAATACCAATGATAGAAAAAGAACAAATGGTTGAAAAATTTTCTTGGGAGAAAGATTAGTTTTATTTATGAGCAAGAAGCACAAAAACATATCACAGTCAATTGCAAAAATTGAGTATGTGGTAGTTGCAATCAGTTGTCAACAAAGTGCATGGATGGAATAAATTATTGAAGGAATACAAGAAACAATTGAAGAACTAGTAGTTATATATTATGAAAAAATCAGTTCTATCAAAATATCCAAGAATCTTATAATGCACTCAAAAACCAAACATATAGTGATAAAATATCATTTTCTAAGAGAGAAAGTGTTGAATAAAAAAGTTAGACTAGAATATATTCCAATCAGGGAACAAGTTGTTGACATATTTAAAAAGCTATTGCCAAGAGAGAGAATTGAGTACTTGTAGAGCAAGCTAGGGCTCTACCCCTATCTCAAATCAACTAAGAAGATGCAATCAGTTCATGATGAGCCTAAAATAATTTTTTTTTGCATGGACTGATGACAACATGGGATGCTCATGGGTGGAGTTGTATGAAAGAGAGATTACATGAACATCATAATCAAAGTGAGACAAAAGCTTAGTAAAAGGTGTGACACCTTTGGAATTTTTGTCAAAGGGGGAGAAATTTGGTGATGGGAGAAGATATGACGAAGAAATAATGAAGATAGAGATTGATAAGTTGAAGAGAATATAAAAGGAGTCACAAAAAAACAAAAAAAACATATTGTATGGGGAAGATAAATTTTGTGTCATATAATTTCATTGCTTATTCTTGGTTTTCCATCAATGCTAAAGTGGGAGATTGTTGGCATAACTAATTTACAAGTTGTTGATCTAGAAAGGGAAGCTAGGTATTATATTGTTCATTAGTTATACTATTTGTCATTGATGTTAAAAGTTTGACATAATATTTCATGTTATTACCATATTTTTGGAAACAATTGATTAATTGTGTATTGTCTTTGATGTTACACAAAATGTTATATCATTATCAGTCAATTTATGCCGATCTCACTCAAGCATTGAAGATAGTTACTTGTGTTTGCCAAGCATTCTAGAGTTTTTCTAGTTTAGAAGATAATCTCTCCTGAGTTCACTTAGGTGAAAAAGGAAAGTTTATAGAAGTTGAGTGTTAACCAAGCTCACTCAGTTAATGAAAGAAATGTTGGGGGGAACTAGTGTTAACTAAGCTCACTTGGTTATCAATGGAACTTTGTGAATATGTAGTGTTAATCAAATGAGAAGATGAATATTAACTATTCTAAGTTGTATTCAAGATGAATTGACAATGTGTAAGATATAAATATAAGGTCAAGTTGAGGATCAGATGAAGAAGCATTAGTGGAACATAATTATAGAAGTTGAGTGTTAACCAAGCTCACTCAGTTAATGAAAGAAATGTTGGGGGGAACTAGTGTTAACTAAGCTCACTTGGTTATCAATGGAACTTTATGAATATGTAGTGTTAATCAAATGAGAAGATGAATATTAACTATTCTAAGTTGTATTCAAGATGACTTGAAGATGTGTAAGATATTAATTGAAGCAATAAGAAAAATATCCTTGTTGAGATGCAAAGATACATTCGATCAAGAAGGATCAAGTATTCAAGCCAAAATTGATATCTATAATTACCAATTTAGTTGCATCAAAAATTAGGTCAGCTCATTGTTACTCTCTAACCATTGTAGCATTGATCTAAATCTCTTAACAGAGTTGGCTTAACAACTATTTGTAAATCCTCTAACAAGGTGGCATTTCTATTGAATTGTCTAAAGACCTCCAAAAATGCCACTCCTAATAGAGTGATTAAATCCTATAATAGGGTCACACCTAATAGTGTGTTTTATAACCTTTGACAGGGTTGGCTCCTAATAGGGTTCACTTCAGAAGAGTGAATATCAGTAGCTAGTTGCAATTGGTGGTTTTTACCAAATTGGGTTTCCACATTAAATCTTGGTGTCAATTGTGTTCATACTATTTATTTTATGTGTTTGCAATGAAGTTGGAGTAAGAACAATTAGAAATAATATCTTATGACTTTCATGTCAATCATTTTCTAAGTTATTTCAGTGTTTGCCAAGTTACATCACTTTCTTGTATATTTATTGAGTTACACCAAAGTTCAATTTTGATTGTATTAACATCTAAGGGATCTAGGATTTATTTTTATGTTAATTGATTCACCTCTACCCTCTTGGTTACTCCTCTTATATTTCCAACAATTGGTATCAAATGTTTTGGTGCTTGCAGTAAAGGTTTTAAAGACCAAAGCTAAAGGTCAGGATGTCTTCTAGAAGAGAGATTCCCAAGTTGAACCGAGACAACTTTGTAGCATGGCAAGGACTTATGAGGTTACATTTGGTAACTATTAGTGATTCAAGTTGCAAATATCTTGATAGTGAATACAAGATACCTATTGGAATATTATTAGATGAAGAAATTGCTGAAAATGAAAATCATATAATCATGATAATTGACATTGCTTCTACTCTTAATTATGTTGAATTTGATGAAGTCAAAAGTTTCACTATAGCTTATGTTATGTAGATCAAACTGAAAGACATCTATGGAGGAGATGATAATTTAAGAAGAGCCAAAGCTAAAAGCCTCAGAGGACAATTTGATCATATGAAAATGAGAGAAGATGAAAACATTGCAAAATATATTGAGAAAATTAAAGCAAGTGTGAGCACAATCAAAGCATACAAAGGAGACATTGATGAGAAAAAAATTGTAAGAAAGGTACTCAGAACCCTTCTTCCTATCTATACAATTAGAGTGTCTGCTATTCAAGAAATGAGATGTGATCCAAATAGCAAAATAACTTTGGATGCTCTAGTTGGAAGATTGACAACTTTTGAGTTGGATAACTATGATAACTATGTCCTTAGTTCCAAAGGTATTGAGTTTGCATTTGAAGCCAAGATTTCACTCAAGAAAAAGGGTAAGAAATCAAAAGCCAATCAATTAAAAATTGAAGAAGAGAAAGAAAGTTTAGACAATAATCTTGAAGTTGTCAAAGCCCTACTTGCAAGGAAATATTCCACAGGCAGAGGAAAGTACAAAGGTAAGATTCTTCTATTCTATTTTTCTTGTGAAGAAGTTGGTCACGTTGCTACAAGGTTACCAAATAAAGAAGAAAAAGATGAAAAGAAAAGCAATAAGTTCAAAGGAAAGAAGGAATTCAAAAACTACATACAGTATAAAGACAAAGGTAAGAAATCTTGTTTTATGGCTAAAGATTCTGATAACAATGAAGATGAATCTAATGATGAAGGAGATAAAATGGCACTTATCCCTCATGTTAAAAAAATGATATGTGGATTATTGATAGTGGCTGCTCACATCATATGACTAGTGATAAAACAAAATTTGAACACATGGAACATTGTGATGGTGGTAGTGTGAGATTTGGAAATAATGAACTATGTTACATAAAGGGAAAAGGATGTATCTCATTAACCAATGAACTTAGATGTGATAATTCTTATTAGGCTGAAGGACTAAAACATAATCTAATGAGTGTGGCATAGTTGAATAACATTGGATTCAAGGTAGAATTTATGAATGGGAAGGCCAAACTATTGGATGGTAAAGGAAATTTGGTTGGATTTGGCAAACAAACAAAAGGTAATCTATTCTATCTTGAACGTAGTGAAAGTTCATGTTTTATTGTTCAAGTAGAAGAAAGCTGGTTATGGCATAAAATATTATGTCATGTAAGCTTTGATAATCTAGTAAAAATAAGAAAAAATAGAACAGCAAGAGGTATTCCTAGCTTAAACAAACCTGATATGGCTCTATGCAAAAAATTTCAAATTAGTGAGATGGGAAAAGCTAGTTTCAAAAGAAAGAACTATCATTCTAAAGAAGTCTTCGAGCTTGTACATAAAAAATTATGTGGACTTATTGGAATATAGAGTTAGAGTGGAGATAAGTTTTTCATTTTGTTTATTGATGATTATTCTAGAACAATGACTGTAATGTATCTAAAAGAAAAATTTGAAGCTTTTCAAAAATTTAAATTGTATCTGACAAGAGTAGAAAAAGGAACTAGAAAGAAGCTAATTTTTTTGAGATTAGAGAGAGGTGGTGAATTCATTTTCAAAGATTTCAATGAATTTTTCATTGAAAAAGGAATTAAGAGATAAGTATCAACCCCTGATACACCTCAACAAAATGGTATAGCTGAAAGAAGTGATGAATCCATCATGGATTGTGCAAGAACATTGATGATAGAAAAGAATGTTGCAATCAAATACTAGAAGGAAGCAATTAGTACTGCAATGCATACCTTGAATAGAGAATAGTTGAAGAAAGACTCAAATCAAACTCCTTATGAACTATGGTATGGCTACAAACCTAATGTAAGTTACTTGAAAGTATTTGGTAGCAAATGTTATATCCTCATAGAATCTAGGAAAGGTAAATTTGATGTCAAAGGTGAGGAAGGCATATTCCTGGGATAGTCTTGTAGAAGTAAAGAATACAAATATTTGAATCTATCTACTTATAAAATCATAGAAAGTGTACATGTGAGAATTAATGAGTTTTCAAAAAAGAGTGAAGAAGAGAGCAATAAAGAACCTAAGGACTACAAAAGATTTATTTACTTTGAACCTAATATAGTACCAGATAAATTTGGAAGTTAGGAGGCCTCGACTCCCAAGTCCCCAAAATCTTCAAAAGCTATCGAATTGCAATTAGTGTAACTTGAGTCACAGTTTGAAGGACCCAAGTCATAATAAGAAGCTACTGAGTTGTTCCTAGAGAAAATCAAGTCTGATGGACTCAAGTCATAGATTGTGGGACCCAAGATTAATACATAAGATCGTGAAGAAGTCAGTGAAAAAAACTCCAAATCTGAAGTACTTATGTTGGTAAGATATGTTAGAAGACATCATGCACCTAATTAGATCATTGGAGACAAGTTAGGTGGAAAAATGAAAAGAAACAAATTACAAGATGCATGTTTGTTTGCTGAAGTTGAACCTAGAAATGTTAAAGATGTTTTGGATAATGAAAGTTGGATTGAAGAAATGAATGACGAAATATAAAAGATTGAGAAGAATAAAACTTGGACTCTTGTTCATAGACCCAAGGATAAAAATGTAATTGGCACAAAGTGGGTATTTAGAAATAAGCTAAGTAAAAATGGAGAAGTTTTCAACAACAAATTAAGGTTAGTATGTAAAGGTTATTCTCAAGAAGAAGTTATTGATTATGGTGAAAATTTTTCTCCTGTTGTAAGATTAGAAGATGTCAGAAATTTACTAGCATATGTAGTTCACAGAGTATTTAAAGTTTATCAAATGGATGTAAAATGTGCATTCTTGAATGGAATTCTTGATGAGGAAGTCTACATTGAACAATATGAAAGTTTTGTAGATCCCAACCAAAGAGATATGGTCTAAAAATTACACAAAGCATTGTATGGTCTTAATCAATCTTCTAGAGCTTAGTATGAAAGACTTCATTACTACTTGATAAAGATTGGCTTTCAAAGAACAAATCATAACAATAGTCTATATATCAAAGAAGGACCAAACAAGAAGATTGTGTTTTCAAAAATATTTGTGGATGACACTTTATTTATAGGAAATGATGACTTTTGCAAGGTATTTTTAGAAGGAATGAGTAAAGAATTTTAGATGTCTATGTTTGGAGAGATAAAATTCTTTTTTGGATTGTAGATCCAGTAGAAGAAAGATGGTATCAACATTACTCAATCTAAATATATCAAGGAGATACTAAAGAAGTTTGGAATGGAAGATTCAAGACCATTCAAAACTCCTTAGACCATTGGAATGGAATACGAGGCTTGATATTGCATTAGTAGTTTTTTATGGTGACAAGATTTTGAGCAAATCCCAAAGAAAATCATATGATGACAATTGAAAGAATCATAAGATATCTGAGAGGTATTGAAGACTATAGATTATGGTACAAAAAAGGAGGAATATTTGGATTTGAAAGTATTCACAGATGTTGACTGGGTAGGAAGTGTTGATGACAAAAAGAGCACTAGTGGTGGAGCATTCTTTCTTGATAAAAGACTAGTGTCTTGGAAAAGAAAGAAGCATAATTATATTTCTCAATCCACAATAGAAGCATAATATGTGGTGGTAATAGTTAATTGTTCTAATATTGTTTGGTTCAAACAACTATTGGTAGGTATGAAGATAGAGATAAATGATCTAATGGTTATATACTGTGATAACACCAATGCAATTAATATATCAAAGAATCCAGTGCTGCTTTAGAACAAAAGATATTGCTATAAAATATCATTTTTTGAGAGAATTGGTACAAGATAAAGAGGTAATATTGGAATATGTGAATACCAAAGAAGAAATTGTAGGCATATTCACTAAGCCATTACCTAAGGATGCATTTTTTTTATCTAAGAGGTAAGTTAGGGGACATTCCCCTATCTGAAGGTCACTAAATGAAATTTTGTGATGCATCAACCAAAGCATGTTGAAGATCAATTAGTTGATGCAGTATTGACAAGGGCATATTTCAAATGAATTAGTACATGAGGTACACTTATATTCACTGAATATTGTCTTTTACATGAGATGTCAAAGAGGGAGAGTTTGTATGTCACATCAAAAGAAATTTTGTTTGATGATAAGAAAGAACTTGGTATACTACCAAAGAGGTAGAGTTTTGCTAATAGTGGAAGAAACTAAAGGTAAATGGAGTTTATACTGATAGAGGGAGTTCTCATGGGTGAGAATAAGAATGAAGGATATGCTCCTTATTTTATTATTTCTCTAAAATTTCATTGTATCATGACATGTTGTGTTGCCATCAATCGCAAAGAAAGAGATTGTTGGAAATAATTGATTAATTGTGTATTGTCTTTGATGTTGCAAAAAATGCCATATCACTGCTAGTCAGTGTATGTCAAGTTCACTTAGGCATTAAAGATAGTTTCCAATGTTTTCTGAGCATTCCAAAGTTTTTCTAGTTCAGAAGACTATGTCTACTGAGTTCACTCAAGTGACAAAGGAAAGTTTGTAGAAGTTGAGTGTTAACAGAGCTCACTATGTTAATGAAGAAATTGTTGGATGAAACTAGTGTTAACCAAGCTGACTTAGTTACCAATGGAACTTTGTGAATATGTAGTGTTAATCAATTTCACTTGGTTGACACAGGAAAATCACTTTGAGTTAGTGTCTACTAAGCAGGGTCCACTAACAAAGGATTTTCTTGTTTTGGCATATTGAGTTCAATTTATTTGTTTGTTGATTCTAGCTGACTAAGAAGATGAATATTAATTATTCTAATATTAATTATTCTAAGTTGTATTCAAGCTGAGTTGATGATGTGTAAGATATAAATATATGGTCAAGTTGAGGATTAGATGAAGAAGCATTAGTGGAACATAATTGAAGATTTTATGATGCTTAGATGAAGCGAATTAGAAGGATAATAAGAATATCCTTGTTGAGATGCAGAGATACATTCAATTCGGAAGGATCAAGTATTCAAGCTATAATTGAGATCTCTAATCAATAATTTATTTGCATCAAAAATTAGGTAATCTCATTGTTACTCTCTAACCATTATAGCAATGATCTAAATCTCTTAATAGAGTTGGCTTAACAACTATTTGTAAATCCTCTAACAAGATGGCATTTATATTGAATTGTCTAAAGACCTCTAAAAAGGCCACTCCTAATAGGGTGATTAAGTCCTCTAGTAGGGTCACACCTACAAGTGATTTTGGTAACCTTTAAAAGGGTTAGCTTCTAACATGGCTCACTTCAAAAGAGTGAAAATCAATAACTACTTGCAATTGGTGGTTTTTCCCAAATTGGGTTTCCACATTAAATATTGGTGTCAATTATGCTCATGCTATTTCTTTTATGTGTTTGTAACTAAATTAAAGTAAGACCAATCATAGATAATATCTTAAGAATTTCATGTTAAGCATTTGCCAAGTTACAACATTTTCCTTTGTATTTACCTAGTTACAATAGAGTTTTGTTTTGATTTGTATTGACATCTAAGAGATCTAGGATTTATTTTTGTGCTAACTAATTCAACCCTCCCCTCTCAGTTACTCCTCTTATATTTCCAACAATGTTCAGCAAGTTTATCTTTTAGAGCATCAAGGAATTGAGGAGAAAATAAGAATGGCACCTTATTGCACAACAACTTGAACGATCAGTGTAAGAAATTTTATGTGATGAATTATCTTATCTAGTTATTAGAACATAAGGCTCATTGATGAAGTTATCTTTTATTGGTAAAGTGATAAAGTCAAGGCAAGTTTTAGGTCATGAAACAAAAGTTTATTCAAGAAGCCTCTACATGAATTGAAAGATGTCTTTGTGATCATCTGATATAGGTTTAGGTTTTGTGAAGTAAAAATAATGAAAAGGAAGAGAGAGAGAGAGAGAGAGAGAGAGAGAGAGAGAGAGAGAGAGAGAGAGAGAGGAGAACAGTGGTTGAAAGTGAAATAGAGATATCCGAGTGTAGAAGGAAAAAGTTGCGTTGCAAGAAAAAGAGAAAATTGAATAGTATGTTGATGTGTTTAAGAACTTTAGTGCATCTAATATAGCATCTTAGTGAAAATCACAAATTATTTTTAGTATTTTTACCTTTTTATCACTATAACAATCTATATCCCTTAGAAATGTGACCTTAATTGGTCTATTGTAAAACCTCTAACAAGGTGGTATTCCTAGATTAGAGTGTTGAAATTCTTTAAAAAGGTTACTCATAGCAGAGTAAAGATCCTAATAGATCTAGTGGTGAATCTTCTTACAAGGTGTAGTTAAAAGTTTTTTATAACCCTTAACTAGGCAATATTCTAATAGAGCATATTCCAGAAGAGTACAATATTTGTGAGCACCAAATTCACACTATGGTTTTCACCCAAATCAAGTTTCCATGAGATGAATACTTATGTGGATGATTTTACTAATCATTTTGGTCTAAGAAATTGTTGTCACAAAACTTTGCACCCTTACCTAATGTTTTTACCAAAAAGAAACCTTGTGAAACATGGAAACAATCTCCAAGTTGTTAGAATTGAACAATGAGGTTGAGTCTCCAAAGAAGGTTGACTTCCTTTGCTATTAGGGTGCACCTAAACTAAACTTGGAGAGGAAAGGGGGAGAAAGCATGCATGGAATACCTACCTAATCTATCCTAAGGATGTGATGCACCAAAATAGATTGTTCAACCTTATCTCTTCCCATACATGCACAACTAACTATTATGACATTAAAATATATAGATTTAGACTTAATTAACTAGTCAATCACATGTAGATCAGATAATTAGATGAATAACACAAGGAAAATTTAACTATATATCATTCATAGGCCAAAAGAGATATAGTCATGCAAATGATAGACAACCACAATACATTGATGAAGGGAAAATGAATCTCACACAGTACATCAATGTTTGAAAGAGACAAGCCAAAATTTTACGAAGTTAAGAGGAAAATGGAATTTACAATGTGTCTACCAAAGCAAAGCCAAAAAAAATAGAGAAGAGTTGACCCTAACAAGGGTTTGGAAATATTCCTTTATAGTTCAAACATAACCTCTAGATTACTTCACAACTTCATCGATGCATTTAATACTTTCATAGGGTGGTAGGATGTGATCTGGATGATAGATTTGATTTGGTACACCTTTGAAGGCATGAAAATCATCAAACTCTAGCTAGGAGAAACCTTGAAGGTGACATGAAATGGTGCCATTAATGCTAAAATTCTTCAAATGGACAACCCATTGATAAGTAGCATGTCTTTTGCATCTTCTAGCATGGAATTTATAAGGGAGTGGTTGAGATCAATCATGGAGATTAGATCATGTAGAAAAAACTACTTTTTTAAATCTTGGGCTTGATAAACTATTAAGAATCAATAGTCAATTGGGTCAAGAAATTGAAATGAGCCACATGGACCAATGATATTATTTCCTTTTGCCAACTTATAGAGTCTTTGTGAGTGGACTGCCCTATCCCTTTTGACTTTGCCACCTTTTAGACTTAACTACTTATTGTCTTGCGAAATTGCTAACTTAACTATGACTGCTTATTACCCTTTGACTAGGCCCACCAAGACATGTGTCCACCTATCATTATGTTACCATGGATAATGAACTCGTGTATTTCCACAGTAACAAAGTGACAACCCTCGATCAAATTCAATCTTATGGTACCAAAGGTGTATTAACTTTGTCAGTATTTGAACCAATTATAACATTTCTCCTTGCCAACTCATCTAAAATCCTTCCACCTTGTCTACATGATGATGCACCAAAATGGAGTGTTCAAATCTATCTCTACCCATACATCCAAAAATAAATATCATGAAATTAAAATATATAGATTTAGACTTATTTAACCAATCAATCACATGCAAATCAGATAATTAGATGAATAATACAAGGAAAGAAAGTTTCACTATATATCATTCATAGGCCAAAAGAGATACAATCATGCAAATGAAAGACAACCTCAATACATTGATGAAGGGTAAATTAATCTCATACAATACCTCAATGGCTAAAAGAGACAAGGCCGAATGTCACAAAGTTTAGAGGCAAAGGGAATTTACAATGTGTGTGCCAAAGAAATGTCAAAGAAAACAAGGGTTTGGAAATGTGCCTTTATAGTTCAAACATAACCTTTGGATTTCTTCACAACTTTATTGATGTATTTAAGACTATCAGAGGGTGGTAGGATTTGATCTAGATGATATAATTGATTTGGTACACCTTCAAAGGAATGAAAAATATCAAACTCTACCTAGGTGAAACCCTGAAGCTGACATGAAATAACACTATTAATTCTAAAAACCTTCAAATGGAAAAGTAGTAGATAAACAACATGTATTTTATGTCTTCTAGCATGGCATTTATTCAGGATTAGTTGAGAGCGATCATGGAGATAAGATGACGCAGAAAAACCTACTTTCTTTCATCATTGACTCGACAAACTATCAAGAATCAGTAGTCAACTAGGTGAAGCAACCAGAGTGAGCCATGTGGACCAATGATATTATTTCCTTTCACCAGCTTGTAGAGTCTTCATGATTTGATGACCCTACCAATTTTTACCTTGTCAACTTTTAAACTTAATGTTGTTTATCCTACAAAATTGCTAATTTAACCATGACTGCTTACTCTTTAACTAGGCCCACTAAGACATGTGTCCACCTATCATTATGTCACCATGGATAATGAACTTTCATCTTTCCATAGTGACAAAGTGACAACCCTCGATCATCTTCAATCTAATGGCTCTGAAGGCATATTAACCTTGTTAGTATTTTGACCAATCAGAATACTGCCCCATGCCAACTCATATGACATCCTTCCACCTTATTTGCAACCTACAATGGAGACTAGACCCACATGTCCATGCATCACACTATTTTTATCTCTCTATGCATATTGGTCATGTAACTTCCCATAATGACAAAGTGACAACCCATGATCGTCTTAAATCTGATGGTTGACAAGAGTGCATTAAGAAACTATACTACCTCTACAAAATGCAAATAAAACCTTGCTAGCTATACCCTATTTGACAACTCCACTAGCCATAGAAAAGGAAGGCCCACCTTGGATACATGGTACATGGTCACTATATCACTATGAATTTTGGTTGTGCAACTTTCCATAGCGACAAAGTGATGGCCATAGATCTTGGAAAATCAGACATATGAAGGAAAACAAGCCCATCGGGGTTAAAAAATAACACAACCACTTAAAGGACTTAGGTAATAAAACATAACATAAAGTTTGACATGTTTTTCATATTATTCAAATGTTCAAATTTTTGAATATTATGACCATTGGGTATGCTTAGCCTTTGAAAATCAATTTTTTGGTAGGAGGGCAAAAATGAGCAATAAACATATTTAGCTAATAACAACAATATACTCATAATTAAATCTTATTGGTAGATAGTTTGAAGTTGTTATTTTGGTGATTACTAATTCAACCCCCCGCTCCCCCTTCCCCCTCTTAGTAATCAATCCTATCCCTACCCTAAATGGGTTGAATCTATTTATCTTTAATCTACTACCACTAACGTTATCTATTTCATTCACCAAAACATCATTTCTCAATTTTATATTCCTTGAATGATTATTTTTGATCATGGAATAGTTTTTAAAAATAAGGTCACATTCTTGTAAAAATATCATATTCATCAATGATTTTCTATTCATTATTTACCCCAATCTAATGGTTAAGCATAAGCATATAATAAGGTTATTGATGAAGTTCTTCAAAAGACTATTAATAAATGTGCTAAGGATTGGAACACATAACTAACTAATTCCTTATAAGCCTATAGAATAACTACCCATACTGCAACTAGAATATCCCCTTCTAATTTGGTCTATGGTGGTAAATTTTTTATGCCTTTAAAGTTGGAATTTTTTTCATTATGAGTTTCCTTTTAATGGTATAATTGATAGTAACACCTTAGGCAGTAATGTTTACATAATCTTGAGACTTTAGATGAGAAAAAAATCAAATCTTTTGAACACATTAAATTATATCACATCTTTTCGAAATAGGTACAAAAATAAAGTGATTGAATGATCCTTCTCATTTGGAGATATCATTCTCTAGAAGAATCAATGTAATTCTAATGGTCTACTTGAAAAAAAGATAAAGTTTAGTCCTAATTGTCTTGGTCCATACATTATCATAGAATTATATGGTTTTGGTGCATATAAATTAATTGATATAGATGGTGTCCTATTTAAGAATCCTATAACCTCTATACACCTATCTTAGTATTATTTTGATCATGTTCTTTTCTCTTTCCTCTCTCTCCCATTTTCTTCTCTCATGCTTGTGTTTTTTGTTCTATTTAGAATTATGTGTTCTTAGATATTTTGATTCATTAAATATTTTGCATAATACTTTATTTATCATTATTATGATATTACCCTAGAGATACTTGCACATGTTCATTTTAAATTTTTGTATCCATTTACTTCTATGTTTTGTAAGCTATAAAAATAAACATAGAGAAATTAAAAATGTAATAAACATGGAAAACCACACCCATATACACATATCATACAATTTTTGGTAGATAAGAGGCATTATAAAAAGTGTTCCCTATATATCAAAACAAACTTCAACTCTACATATCAACTCAATCCTCCTCTACGAGGTGGTCACTCCCTAATTTCTTAAGTCTATGATTAGAGCTAGATTATCTATGTGCTATCATATATTGTAAATGGCTTCTCATGATATCTAATGTGATCAAATCTCTATCCTACCTCATATCCCTGTATCTCATACTCTACCTCCACTAGCTATCTCCTCAACTCCATCTCTAGTTTGAAATATGAGAGGATATCCTTGTGTCTACCTAAATTTTTTTATCCCTCATATCTATTCTACAAGGTTGATGATACCATTAATGATATAGTAATTTCCCTAAGATCATGGTTAATGAAGTGTCTCCATGGTAGCTAGGATCAATAGTAATAAAGAGCATTTGATCCTTTTGTCAAGATGATTATGGGGGCACAAAATTGATAGAATTTCCACGCTCTTAATACTTCATAGTTCTTGAGGGTGGTGACTATGTGTGATTCCTTGATGGCCATAGTTGTAGGGGTGTAGTGTTTGATCTCAGTGTAGGCTCCTCCTATTTCCTATCATCTATCATAGGTAACTCCTATCCACCTCAATTATTTTCTTATCCTCTATTGCATATGCTACTAGTCGTGCATCATCATCTCCACTAGCTTCTCATTCATCATCACCATCACCATCATTTTCATTCTCATCATTGATGAGTCCATATTATACTCTGTAAAAGGGGCTTAGATCACTTGTGGGGAAATTTTTTGGGAAGATGGGCCTAACTCATTCAATACTAATATATATGAGGTAGTCTCTTGATACACTTTCACCATCTACTATAGGTGGAACCCATAACTATCACCTGCCTCTATATTTTTATCTTTGCATCATCCACTATGGCTCCTAGTATGGTCCCATGTCTCTCTATATATATTTTTACCATGAAAGTATTAATGACCCTGTAGGGGAACACCTTGTTGAAGAGAAAAATTCCATAGAAATTTTTACTATTAGTAATGAATCACTCTATACCTCTTCCTACTCTTTATGAATCTTCTTCCTTTCATCCACCTTAGATTTATATCTAATCCTCTGAATGCTAGAATGTCTTAGTATGGACTCCATACCACCTCTGTACTAATTAGTTGATCTATAGTTATCCTCTAGTATGACATCACTAAACTTCTATATTTCACATAAAAGGTATGCATGTGCTTAAGGTTCCATTTCATATATCTCTACCAAGATCCCCACTATTGTGGTGCATGTGGTGTACTAAAATATCAACATTTGTAAGAGTGTAGATACTGCCTAGATCTATCTCTGATATCTCACAATTTTTTTAAGCTCAAGATATTGATGGGATATCATGTAATTGTGTACTTAAACAAATATCAATAGCTTTATCAAATCTAAAACATGCAATCAATAGATGTAAAATCTATAGAAAGATAAATATGCACAATAACACTAGATATGTTAACTAGGGAAAACCTTGATCAAAGGAAAAACCTTGGTGTAAATAATGCCCACAAGATGATGTACTAATATAAAAGTTCCTTGTTAAAGGATAGACCCTATTAGGATAAAATGAAATATAATTAATGCATATGAGTCCTTGTTAGGAGACTTTGAATCCCTATCAGGAGATTCCAACCCTATTAGGAGTTGAAAGAAGGAAAACTGAACCCATTGTACAAATAGCCTAAGATTGCCTTCACCAAATAATGTTTATGATAAAAATGACTTCTTTGCCAATACAATTCTAGGGTTTTCATTAGTAGAAAATATTCACCATTCAGTGAATTTTGCTAGTCGGTGGACATAAAATTTGCAATATCAACGATCATATGGGTTTGGCCACATAGCCAAATTTTTCCACTTATTGGATCCACCCCCTGGGCCATACCCCAACATGATTTCCAATGGATTATATTTTTAGGATAAGGTTAAGTCTAACAATTTTTCCATGATTTTCAAGCATGTCTAATTGGACACAATTAATTTTCCCTTGGTATTATAATTATAGTTTGGAAGAGGTAGCCAATTCCATTTCCATTTGTCAAAAAGAGTATTTTAAATCTTGGCCATTTCAACTCCTCTTTTAATTGTAGAAAATGATTGTATATCCCATAGTCACCTTGAAAATTACATAATCTATGTCATGATTACATGGGATTTGCCAAATATTTGTATACCATATAAGATTCCTACCAAATTTGCTAAATAAATGTCCAAGGATCTTAGGAGCCTTATAAATACATTCATAATGAACTTTAGTTTACATAATTTGCTCAATTCTAATCTCTTGAATTCAATTGATAATGAGAAAGTCTCAAGAGAGTCATGTTAGAGGTAAGTGCTACTAATTAATCATATTTTTGCAATTTTTAGTTCATTCTTATTGAGTTAGGAGTTGAGAAAAATTAGTAATATAGTGGGAAATATTCAAGAGATGTCGAACATAATTTAATAATAATAAATTTTCATAGGGCCAAAGAATCAAATTATTTATTATTAGTTGTAATTACTAGTGTATACTATAGTCTGTGCCCTTCCTTCCTTATCAGTAAGTCTAATATTTTTTTGGTAGCCTTTATTTGGTTTAAGATGTCAAATAGGAAGAAGGGTAGGATCCCCAAATGTGTGGAAATCTGAGAGAGGCATGGAAAAAAAGGAAAACCTTATCATCGTACTTTGGTGGTGAACATCAACAAGTTTCATCATCAAAGTTTACTGAAGAAGGCTCATCATCACAGTCTCAATTAGAGTTACAAGATTCACAGCCCACGAGGCATATTGAAGAAGTAGGAAAACCTGATATTCTAGATGATGATGTTTTACAAGTGAATGAAGATAAACAAAGTAGCCACAATGATATAATGGACCTAGAGTTGGGTGAGAATGTCAAAGGTTTAGATGATAATACTACATGGAAGGGGAAAACAAAAGCCTTCTGAGAAATATCATAGGTGGGATTTGTCAAGGAATTTTGAATTAGATTGGGCCTCAAAGTATTTTTTCATAGAACTAGTGCCTAATCTGATTGAAGGTGAACCTCCCGTAGAATGCAGATGCAAGATTTGCACCACGATAAATAAGAAGAAAATAAGTTACAATTAAAACTCCACACCATAGAAAAGCATATTGGTAAAGTTTACAAAAGAGAAAAAATAGATGGAGTTGAAAACCCAATGGTGGTTTGGAAAATGGTAGATAAATGTTAGCATGTAAAAAATGCCAAAATATATAATTCCCAAGAGAAAATATAGATGAAGCGTACTAAAGTTAAAGGTTCTATTGAATCTCATCTTGGAAGATTACTAGAAAGTGAAAAAATGGGAAAAGATGTTTAGTTAAGTATTGTCTTGTATATTTTGAAAAGAGGGCATCCTATGATAGACTACCCATCAATAAGTACTTTGTTGAACTTTTTGAAAGTTTGTAACTATCTCAAAAACCATTTTTCATTGAACAACTGATGGGAATGGGAAAGCTATCTTGTTGAGGTTGAAATAGAAGATGTAAAGGAAAAAATAAAAGAGTCAACTTTTATTGGAGTGTCATTAGACAAAGTTACAATAATTGATAATGCTTCATGGATATGTATGCATGTTTTTACTATACCCAATCTTGTTTGCCAACCTCTACTACTATCTATTTCTAAAATGGAGTGAAGTGCAAATGTAGAAAATATATATGAATTGTTCAAGAAAAATCTAATTAATTATGGAGGTCCGGATAATATGATGATTTCCAAATTGTTGGTGTTCATTGGAGTTGATGGAGCTTCAGTAATGCAAGGTGATATGACTAGTCTTTGCACAAACATAAAAAGTTATTCTACACCCTACATTATTGGCATTCACTACATGGACCATAGAATGAATCTAGCTTTTGGAGTTGTGAGCTCAAATGCTCAAGTATAGAAGGTGAAACTTTAATCAAGGAGGTCTACCAATATTTTCGTCAAAGTCCTAAATGATTCAAGGAATTTAAAGTGTTTTCTGATGGACTAATTGGTGGGAACATGATACAAGATGGATCTCTTTGGATGGACCATCCCATCATCTTTTTTTAGAATATCCATCATTTCTTGGACTCATTAACTCCAAGAAGGACAAATTAAAAAGCTTGAAATATCTAGTCCTTCATTCAAAGTTAACAGATGTATGGATACTATTAACTTTTGTATGTCTTCTACCATGCTAGAGGAGATGAGGGATATAATGCAAAAGGCCCAGCAAAGGGCTGTGTTTATTGTAGAATATTCTAGCATGCATAAAAGAACATGCTTGACCCTCAATAATCTCTATCAATCTGATATAACATCATCTGATATAAAATTTGATAAGTGATGGAAAATCACAGACTTGCACAACCCTGATAACTATCTACATATTAATGCAGAAAGGGAATTATGTGCCAGTGTATGTGGAATTAACATACCAATGCACAATAGTGGTAGGTTGGAGACAAATAAGGAGCGATTAGCAAGGACACCTAGGAGGAGAGTGATAGGTATTACCAAGGAAGATTTTGCCAAGATTGTTGAGTCTATAATTACTTTTGCAAAATTAATTGTCTTTGATATTTCCTCAAAAATTAGAATGAGATTGCCTCCAGATAAACTACTTGAACCCATGGCTATTGTGTTTCCTCAATATCAAATCTTAACTCTCTGAGTGATTTTTGAGATAGGCCACTAACTCTGATAAAGTAATTTTGAATTTTTTTAGTAATCAATTGAGTAGCTATAAATGGAATTCTAGATGAATATGTTTTGAGAGAGAAATCAGGCCATTTTTCACACACAATGAGGGAAAAATATAATTCTATGGAGAACCACCATGATTAGGGATCAGTAAGAAGGCTTTGGGACTATCTAGGTCAGAGTGAAATGTTGAGAGATTCAATATCAAAATATTTCAAGCTTACTAAATTATATCTCACCATGAGATTGGGTTTGGTGGAGGATAAGAGAGTTTTTAGTGCTTTGGGGTTCATGCAGTCAAATATAAGAAACAAATTAGATAAGAATTTGCATACTTTCTTGATGATGTACAATTCTAGGTATGATGTCCACACTTTTCCTTATGAAAAGGTAGTCAAAATATGGAGGAAGAAATGCTAAAGAAGAGGGATGGGCAATATTTCTAACCGAAGCAGGATTGGTAGTGCCAAGAAGAATACCATTGACATTGAATCATGTAATAGTTATAGTAGTGTTAGTGAAAGTGGATGAAATTGTTGGTTTTTCTACTTACCCTAAAAATTTGCAAATACCAAGGAAAATTAGGGTTGAATTTTCCTTTTTGTGCCCAGGGTTTCAAAAAATTGTTATCCATGTTCAAAACCCTAGGTATTTCCCTTGCCTTTGTCTTGCTTAGGGTTTAGGGTTTTAACCTTTTGATATGGATAAATAAAAAAACATGTTTATATATTTATGTCCCTAGGTTTTTTTCCCTTTATCCCTTTTATATTTGTAAGAATTTGGTATAGCTCTTATACCATGTAAGAACTTGTCTTAGGGAAAAATCACCCAAGATCAAGGAACTCAAACACAAGCACAAAATGGACCAATGAAGCATGATCAAAATAAAAATATCAAATTGAACTAATGTGATGTTATGTCATGTCATACACACTAGGAGTGCTTTTATATAAAGGCCTCTAAGATGCATCTAGAATGTCTCTAGAATGAACTAGGAGAAAAGCATGACAAATAAGCACACGTCCACTAGAAGTGGATTATCCTCCATTGCACATGAGAGGATAAGTATGACAAGGTGTATCTTGTATAGAGATGTTGTAGAAACCATGTGCATAAAAGATTTTCTAACTCCTATGTTGTCAACAAGACAACTCATGTGAGTACACATACTCCTAGGTGTCTAACTTAATAAATAATAAAATAATGCATTAACCTAAGTAAAATTAAATAAAGTGTAAAAAGTAAATACTTATTTAAACCAACAATATTGCTCACCTAAGTCACAATTGTGTGAAACACTCCTAGGCACAACTTTGGTACTTTTCCATTGCTAATAGTTTGTGAAGGTGCGATGGTGCAAGATGATTTTATTTCATGCCAGCATAGTATTGCAATAGTTATGGATAATTGTGCAGTCTAAGGTATGAAGACATGATTCAATGGATCACATGATCATGGCTATTTCCTGGTAGTTACATTTTGTGGTGTGACTGAGCGACCAAAAGTTATGATGGTTGTTGCAACTTCATAAGGAAATTCACACGGTTACATTTTATACAACAACTGGGTGACAAAGTTAACCTAATGGTCTAAATGCAGAGTGTTCGTAGCATTACAGTGGGTTAATGGTTACTTGCGGTCAACACTGTGAAGGGGCAATGCATTGGATTGGTGGTTTACTAGTGTTAAAGGGTAACCTTGAGTTTATGTAGTAGACTTGTGATTGGCTACTGTGTGGATGATATGATGATGTGGCATACGAGCAACTCTTGATTGGTTGTAAGCTCAAACAAGGGTCACACGTTTGTAGTTTTACCTTGGCCATAGATTAGATGAAGGATCAATAGATGTTTCTATATCGGTATGTAAAATTTCTCGATCTTTATCTATAACAACATAATGATAGCTTGACATGTGGTAGGTGGGGCCATCTTCATAGGGACTTTTTGTTCACATGGTCACATAGTTTGGTTAGGTATTCAATTCTTTGACTGTGGCCTAGCTATAATGGTTAATATACTTGATTGCATGGCCGTACAACTAGTGAATAGAAATGAAGGATGGATCACACACCAAAAAAAAGAAGTAAAATGTTCTAGTAAGCTAGTTTTGACCCTTAGGATGGTGGATGAAATATTAATATAAAATGTAGAAACAAAGCATGTTGTAGGTTGGCACCAAATAGATAAATGGATTGGTGGCTTGAGCAGAATATTCATGATCAAGATCAGATTTTTAGTTGAGTAAAGCTATGAAAAAGATCAAATAAAATTAGTTTCACAGAATGGCTACTAATAGAAGTAAATATTTTTGGAGGCAATTGAATAATTTCATGATTAAAGGTAGTAGAGGATGAACCAATTGTTGTTGAGGATTCCTGTAATAACTGCCTACTGCCAACTTTGCAACTACTTCCCTAAGTTTTTTTTGAATACAGAGAATATTTGTAATGTAACAATGTAGAAATATCTCTATAGATTTTTTTCCAGTCAAATTATGACATGTGTCCTCTCATCTGTAGCTTGTTTCAATCCTTCTCCATATAAGGATGTCTAGGATGAGTAGGAAAGGGTTTTAGTTTTACCATCGTGATACACACAGGTTGGTTCTGATTTTCATTTCTACAATTGTAATACCACAAGGATGGTTTTAGTTCAGTCTTGTTATTGTGATACCACCCACTTTTTAGTATTTCTTTGTTATGAATAATAGTGTTGTAGTCTCCTTGGAGCCAAAAATTGATATAGTCATCTATTGTAACTTATCTAAGTTTCATTGAAATGAATGCAAAGAATAACCAATTTCTTAGTTTCATTCTAATTCTCATCTCCTCTCTCTATAATTATTAATTTTTTGTGGTTTAGGGATGAAGAAATTAAACCCTTTTGCATCCCCTTAAGGTTGTATGTCTTTTATGTTTTTCTATTGGATCAAAGAGACAAGTAAGTGCTTGATATATTTGATAGGGCTGTTGGTTATTTGAGAAGGATATTTTATAAGTATGAGGTCTTTATGAACATTGATGTCTATTTGCAAGGTAGATATATATATTAGATATTTGAGTATACAAGTATATTTGGGTATCCAAGTTCATGTCATCATTTAGATATTTCCCAATAGATAAGGGATTGATCAGCTTGGGGAATGCATGTTTATGTTTTTCATACCTTAGCCTTGTTGATATTTAACATCATAAATAAAATCTTTTCCCTTTCATGTTGAAAGACCTAGAAGAAGTTATCTTCACTTAGTTTATTAGATTCATGTGCCCTATTTTGGCTATTTCATGTCCATGAATGTTTGCATAAACATAGAAGATTTAGGGGTTTTTTTTATATGTTATAGATTAAATTATATGCCTTTACATGGGAATTAGCTACCCCTAGGTGTATGTGTTCTTATCACTAGGTTATTCAAAATTTTTTAATTTAGGAGCCAACAAGACTGGTAGTGCTACTGATGAGTTAAGATGTCGACTCAGATTGAAGATAACACAGGGACTAATGAAGGAAACTATGAGGATAATGAAGGAAACACTAATTCAGTTGATAGTGAACAATCTAAAGATTCTAAAATTGAACATGTCAAGGATGAGAGGATGTGGCAACTTGATTTGATTTAGCACTTAGTAGTAGCAAGCCATAGGTATTGATTAATAATTAAACTTATTACTTCATTCTTTTTTCATTAATCATGCTTGTCAAATGTGCATGATTATTAGGCATTGTATTTGCAACTTGATAACTTGATGATATTGAATGCAAATCTTCTTTTATAATTAATATTCATTGTCAATTGTATTGTTTGAGATTTTCATTAATTTTTTGAAAGTATAGAAATTCACATGAGACAATTCTTATAATGGTGCACATGAATCACATGAATGTAATTTTTGTTTGCAATAGTCAACTCTAAATTTCTAAATAGAAATGGTGGTAGTATAATTCAAGTGACAAGGCAATAGTCAATAGTCATTAATTCAATAATTCTTTTTGTCTCATGTGAAGAGTAAAATATAATTGTTTCATTATCATACAATGTTAAGTTGTTATGGTACAATGCATGAAAATTTTCATTAATTTTTTGAAAGTATAGCATTACCAAATTGCAATTCATAAGATACAATTGATATTGACCATCATTATCTTATATATATTATAGAAATATGATAATTGATATAGTTCAATGAGTTCATTTAATAGTAAAAACTTATAAACCTTAGCAATAGAAAATGACCCTCAATTCCCTTTTGATATTAAGAAGGGGGCAACAACAGCTTTACGTCAATTTTCCTGATGGGAAGAGTAGAATCACATTTGGTATGAGAGTCTCTTTTTTCTTTGAGAGTCTTATTTAACTTGTTATCGTCTACATTTTGCTACATTTAATTTGTTCAAGAAACAAAGTACAAAATTGAACCTCCTATCTAACCATTACAAAAAGAAAAAATGTATACAGTAAACACTATAGAAATGAAACAATGATTAAAAGTACTTTCACATGCCTTGATCAATCAACTATGAGATGATTCTTCCAACTTTTTTAGGATGTCCCATTCTACTTCTGCTAGAAGTTGGACGTTTGTTATGTTATTGTAAATGACTTGCAACTTTGTCATAATTGAATATTTGGAAGATACATTTGAATGCAAGAATGCATCCAATAGTGCCCTCAAATTTTCCAATTATTGATGCAATCCACAAGGCCTTGAGGATTTGTGTCCCTTGGAAAATTGACTACTTCATAGCTCATTGTGTCCTCCAACTCTTTTAGGTAATCTTTCCTTCCAATAAATTGCATTGAATTTGCATTTGCAGATTGATTTGGAAAACCAAGACCCTTCATTTATTTTGTTTATTAGGCATCTTTGTGAGATTTATATGAAATGATATCAAATATTCATTTGCTTTACTAAATTTTTGATAGTTTTGAATGATATAGCTCGCCTGTAGTGTTGCAGTAACATGGTCATGAATTCCCTTGCTTGCCAAATACCTATCACTATTTGTGTTGATTTATTTTAAAATCTTTCTTTTTGTGTTCTCCTTCTAAAAAAGATCAATGCTCTTCTTAACATTATCTTTGATCTTTCAATAAAAAACATCAATACTATCATATAATCCAAACCAATCACACAAGTTATCACCATTTGATTTAATTTCCTCCCAAATGGTTTCTTTTATTTCCCTCATTGTATCCATTGATTGATTCAATCTATTTTTTGTAGTTTTTGATTGTTTTATCTGCCTCATTCAGCTCTCCTTGTAATTTTGACAAATTATTTTCACTTTGTTTCCTTATTTCTTGTGTTTTGTCTTCCCACTATTTTTCTTTTTTCCTCTCATTCTCCAAATCCTCTAATTTATTGCTTAATTGTACTGTAAACTCAACCTATTCGAACAAATTTATCATGTAATCTTCTAATTTCTCCAATATTTTATTTGTTTCTTTCAATTGTTCTATCACCTTTTTTAGTTCTTCTACTTCCTACATGTTTACATCACTAGTTTTTTTTTTGCTTGCTTTCTTCCCATTAATTTGTTAGAATTTCCAGTTCTTCCACCCTTTTTTTTGTTTAATTGTTTATTTGAAGGAATCATATTTTATTAGTTTCTATAATTCTCTATACTTCTTAGCTAATGCTTTCTCTTGTGCCTTTTTGTTTTCATGGTCTTCTTTTAACTTTTCAATAGTCTTCTCCAGCTTCTTTTTCTCTCTCTCCAACTTGAATAGTGAAGTGTAGACCACATTGTTCATCATTTTAGCCAGACTAACTTTGTCCACATTTTTTACTTTGGACAAATCTATTAATAGGGTGCTAACCTATAATTGTGATGGATCTATCTGGCTCTCCGATAGATTATTATCTAGCTGTGGAGGCACAAAAATTGTGAACTCCATTGAATCTTTATTTAGGTCATAAGATGGAAATATCATAGTCGATATAGGTTCTTCATCATGAGATGCAATAATTGCTTCCTTCTTTAATGCCTTTCTATTTTTTCTATTGTTGATTTTGGTTTGTTGAAATTTGTAGCAAAATCATTGAAACTAAAATATGATCTTGTAGACATAAAATAATGTTTGAAAGGAGAAATAACACTTGCACTGATGTAGTTGTCTCCAGATCTATCTATGCCTTACATTCTAATTATTGCACTTTGATCCATTGCTAATCCTATCTCACTATCACTAGTTAGTGGAGCTTTTGGACTTCTTTGAGGGTTTTGTCCTAAAGGAATTATATTAATGGCAGTTTTCAAACTCAACATTGGATTGGTAATGACAACTATTGGCATAACCTTTTTCTTCTTCTCATTGCCTAGTTGGACTTGGCTCATGTCCAATTGTAATGTCCTTTTTACACCACTTGAAAAATGGTCATTGGAAGGTCGAGTTTGAATTGAAGGTGAGACAAATATACAAAAACCAAGAATGGCTCTACTACTTATGTTGGAACCTGATAGTGATGATTCACCCCCAAGGATTGGAGTAGCACCACATTTTGGTGGAGTTGATGATTCAGGTGGAAACCGAATTCCTTGACCACTTGGTCCCATCCCACCAACACTTAATAATCCATCATTTGTCTCAAGTCAAACCCTCTACCATAAGTTTTCATTCTCTCTGTATTGAGTATAACAAATGATGAAATGAGTGAGAGTATACTTATACTTGGAGTAGCTTGGGGATCTGTAGAAGACTCATTTTGATCATCTTTAGACCCATCCCTATGTAGTGGTTTTAGTGCTTTTCAATATTCTTCATCCCACAATTGGCTAAATATTTTATCCTTGTGCAAAGAATCAAACTCTGTAGAGGTCTTTGGCTCACCTTGATTCTTTCTCATTTTCTAAAACTCTCTAATTTTTATTTCAATCCAACCCAAAATGTCACAATTACTCTCTATTTCTATTGGAATTGTTGGTGTAAATTAGTACTTTACTATTTACACTTACTTAAGTTTACTTAGGTTAATGCATTATTTAATTATATTGCATTATTTTATTATTTTTATTTATGAGACACTTAGGAGTTTGTGCAAGCTTGTGAGTTGTCATGTTGACAATACAGGAGTATGCACCTTTATTTGAGCACATGGTGTCTACAACACTGTTTTGCGTGTCCCACCCTTCTAGGCTTATCCTCTCATCACTGCACTTACTTCCATGCTCAATGGAGGATAATCCATATCTGGTGGACATGTGCTTGGTTGTATGACACATCATGATGCTAACTTCTATGCATTCTAGAAGCTCTCCTGTAGCCTTTATAATCAGGCACTCCTAGTGTACTCTAAGCATCAAGTTATTGAATACATTGTTATTCTGATCATACTCTCTTCATTTTTGGTCTACAGTTGTGTTTGTGTTTAAGTTCTTGGTTCTTGGGTGAATTTTTCCCTTAGGAAAATTCTTACAGGAATATGCATTTTACTTGGGTTAGCCTCTTTTTGGTAGAAATTGTAGGATATAATGGGCTTTGGTTTGCTTGTTTGGTTGTGCAATTCTCTAATTTGTGTTGACAGTTCCTAAACTGAAATTTTGTTTTCAATGGTGCATTTCTCTTTCTTTATTGTGATGGCTTTCCGAGAGTCCATTTTCTAAATATTTCAATCAATGTGATACTCTCATGTACATACTTGGTTGATTTGTACCAATACTATACAAGCTTTGACCCAATTATATTTATTGGATCATACTACTAGTAAGCATCAACATCAAAATTATACATTGTTAAAAACTCGTGTGCCACTTGGAATGTTGACATGTCAAACGTGAACCCTCCACATGAGAAAGGAAAGGGAAAAAATGGCTTTTCTTTTACTGACCATGAAATAGTACATCTATGCTCTCTATCTATTTTACATACTCCAATGCAAAAACATTATTGAATCATAAACCTTAACATAGTGTAGTCCTCCATGAAGTGACAATCAACCAATTCTATTTAACTTCCCAATTGAATACAATTTCTACAAGACTCAAGAAATCTAGGCATTGAATTTTCTATAATTATATGACACACAAGTGCCAAGAAGAAGTCAACAAAATCACTTAGCCTTATAAAAGGTGACCATTGCTATACTTGATCTTGAACATTAATCTTAACCTAGTTATTTTGAAATACTTGATGATTCTTTGATAGGAGAAGATAGCACAAGTAGGTTGTGAATCTATTAGTCTTCTTAGAACCACTTTTAGTTATTAAAAATTGTTCTTGCATGCTATGAACAATGTACCTAATAAAATTATATCATTTTGGTACTTTTTGATAGTGAATATTGTAAATCATTTCCAGAATGTTGGCATCCATTTCCTCTTTACTTTCCAACCCCAAACAAAATGATAGAAAGGATATAGTATCCCATTGTAAAAAATATCAAATTTATAAGGAGGCTTATGATCACTTTGAACATTGTATGGGGATCACATAGTCCTTTGATATAGGATTCTTTTTTAATTTCTAGTAATCTCTCATATGACTCTGCCAGGTTTTCTAGGTTAATGTGCATGGTTGATTTTTGTGCTACTCATGTTACTCCCAATAGATTAGAAAATCCAGTCTCTCTTATGGACAAAATTACCTCCTAAGTATTTTTATTAACAATTTCCTTTCTATTTTCATTACAAGAGAATATTGGAGGAAATGTGAAATGGGATATTCTAGCAGGTCACATTGCTAGTTTATATGTTATGGTCCCTACACTAGCATAATACTTAGAATACTTTTCATCTTTTTTTGGATCTGTCCACTTATTTTCATGTAAAAACATAATTTCCATGATATTTTTCCCATATATAGTAGGATCATAAATATCATGAAATTCATAACTGCAACTTTGTGTTTTAAGAAGTTAGAAGAAGTCTGTCAAACCTTTTTGTTTCCTCTATTTCTACGTTGCACTCTTCGTGTTTCTTTTTGTCATTGTGAACTGGTTGCAAAATTTGAATAGCTATTCATAGTCATAAAATATAATTTATAGGGGTAATTAAAATTAAACCCTAGCTCTTTTCACCTTTAAAAATTTAGAGTAAGTTAAGTGATTTTATAATCAACTTTGAAAATTATCTAGCATTCTAGAATTTAACTAGTAACTACTCACTACTAACAATTTAGGCTTACAAATTTACATGCATAATTCAAAATTAAACCCTAAATTCTAAAATCTATAGTTATAGTACAATGATTTGTAAACCATTTGGTCCTCAAGATCTTACCTAGAAATTAAATTTTAGAAGAGAACTAAAAGACTAAAAGTGGTGAAAGAGCCAACAGACTATGTTTCATTCCTCAACCAAGAAGCCTTTCAACTATTCAAATTTTGAATTACTATTGCTACTATCAGAATATATAGTCCACCAATATAACTGAGAGGGCAGAGGGGGGTGAATCAATTGTCCAATTAATATCACAATTATCAGCCTTATTAAACTTTAGCCATATGAGAAATATAATTAGAAACCACAACAAGATGCTCATGCACAATAGCACCAGATATGTTAACTAGGGAAACCCTTGATCAAAGGGAAAACCTCGGTGGGCATGGTACCCAAAAGATGATGTACTAATATAAATATTCCTTGTTAGAGGATGGACCTTGTTAGGAGTGAGTTACAACCTTCAATACATATTAGTCCCTATTAGGAGACTTTGAATCCCTGTTAGGAGATTCCAACCCTGTTAGGAGTTGTGGAAGAGAACTGGACCCACTGACCCAATAGCTTCAAGGGAAAGATCAATGAACCCACTATCCAAATGATCTCTATATTATTCCTTGTATAATAAAATAAATAAATAGTATTGCTCCTTCCTCTTTTTGTCTTGTCAACTAGACTTCATCTCCTTTTGATCTTGTAATCAGATCACAAATCTCACTTACAATAATCCCTTGGATTGCTTACTCGTATTCAGTAAACACTCTTCTCCTTTTCACACTTCGCATACACTTAAATTTTAAAATCATATTATAAACAAGGAAAACATCTTTCATTTATACCATATCCTCAAAATAATTCCTCTAGTTGGCCTTAAGGATTTCCTAATTAATTATAATAAGATAATTAATTAAATTATGATTATAATAGCACTATCAACTCACAGTCTATACAAATTTTGACATGTGCAATAGTAGGGTTTGCACATCTACTGACATCATCATCATATTGTCATAACTCATAGGCTGAATGCACATCAATAGATTATATCATTGCCAAAGGATATAATGCAAATATCAAAAACCGCATCTCAAGTACTCTATCTTTGCACTACTCTTTGTAAATCAAGTACAACTTCCATACATCTTTGAATTATGTGATGCGCATGGAACCATGTCATCAAGACATAGTGAAGAAAATGTCCATGAATGTGTATCACCAAACAATCAAGACCTTGTCCATACAACTAAGATCTATGTCTACTACTCTGTCAGTCTTCACAAACTTAATACTATGTTGACATCAATGACAAAGACAGTCATGAATGCAACATGTTAATACTCTCCAATACTTAGGATACTCCCCCAAATGAATATCATCAACATTCATGGTAACAATATCCCCCTTTGGCATTCATGACAACACAGATGAAAAATATCTAAGTTGCAAGAGTACCAAATAGTACTTTGCTATTGTTCTCATCTTTTCAAATCCTCTTCAACACTCAAATCTAAAAACCTTTGAAAAACTGCTCTGCTTTTCATCTTGTTAGGATTGGCAACAATTATCCACAATAAACAACTTACTATATATATCTCCCCCATAGAGATATTCCTTCTTCTTTCTTACATGAATCTTTCTAAATTTCCCTAGTAAAGAAGAGATATGTCTTCCATTAATACTTGTCTTATGCATTCTCTCCCCCATTCAACTAGAGGGTATTTTTCATGCACATATCTCCCCCATTGAAATCAATTGCAAAGGCCTCATTATCTCAATTTACTACTCCAATGTATAACCATCTTGAGTGCCAAAAGAAACTATTTAATATTAAATACCAAATACCAAATACCAAGAGTCCTCAATCACTTGGCTCCTCATAGATACTCCCCCATACAAGAAGCATCAACATTCAGTCTAGTCTAACAATGGTGCTCTGTGCCACTAGACTAATGCACTTTCTACATCATCTACTTAGAAGTAGGCAAGGGCATAACCCCAAGCATACCTCTCAAGTACTCAAAAGTATCTTTGGCTAAGGGCTTCTTAAAGATCTCTACAATCTTTTCTTTAGTACTCACATACTCCAATCTAATCTCTTTTTATACTTCCTTCTCTCTCAATACATGATACTTAATAGATATATGTTTAGTCTTAAAATGTAATACATGATATTTAGACATACTTACAGTTCTAGGTTCTATAAATTTTATTCCAATATCTTTAAGCATCTACTTCATCCACATAACTTGATTACAATTATTTGCTACAGCTACATACTCTACTTCTATTGTACTATGTGAGATAGGATCTTGTTTCTTGCTCAACTGAGAAACCAATCTACCTCCAAGAAAAAATGCTCCACCACTGGTGCTCTTTCTTTCATCCATATTGCCTACCCAATCTGCATAAGTATATCCATATAGAGTAAAATCACTCAATCTATCATACCAAATTCCATAGTCAGATGTTCCTTTCAAATATTTGAATATCCTATTTACTGTTGCATAATGATATTCTTTAGGATCAGCTTGAAATCTAGATACAATCTCAACTACATTTGCTATATCTGGTCTAGCATGAGTCAGATATTGAAAACCTCCAGTCATGGCTCTGTATTTCTTCTACTCAACTATAGGTGTCTCATCCTCGCTAGATAACTTGTGACCAGTTAACATAGGTATACCAATATGATTACAACTTTCCAATCCAAATCTCTTCAACAAGTCTTTCAAGTACTTGGCTTGTGAAATTAAAATGCCATCACTATTATATACAATTCATAATCTTAGGAAATACTTCATTTCTCCTATCATACTCATTTAATATTCATTCTTCATATCTTCAGCCAACTTATCACTTGATTCATCATTACCTCTAAATATTATGTCATCAACAAATATTACTATTATCAGTGAACCATTTTTAATTTCTCTCAAATACAAGTTACTATATTGTGTACCTTTAATGAATCCAATCTTTGTTAAATACTTATCCAACCTTCTATACTAGGTTCTAAGTACTTGCTTCAGGCCATATAGAGCTTTCTTAAGTCTACATACCATATCTTTTTCTTCTATTAGAGGAAAACCTTCAGGCTACTGAATGTATACCTCTTCTTCAAGTTCTCCATTTAAGAAAGCTGATTTAACATCCATATGATATAATTTTAACTTCTTATTTTATTTATAAACCAAGAACATTCTTATTGCTTCCATTTTGGCTACATGGGTATATGTCTTCTCATAATCTATTCCTTCTTTTTGTGAGTAACCTTTGCATACAAGTATGGCCTTATTTATCACAACTGCACCTTGTTCATTCATATTATTTTTGAATACCCATTTGGTTCCTATAACATTCTTGTCTTTAGGTCTAGGAACTAACTCCCATGTTTCATTCTTCACAATTTGATCCAGTTCTTCTTTCATTGCTTGAATCCAATGCCTATCTTTACATGTTTCATCTGCACCTTTAGGTTCAACTTGAGAAATTAGACATAATTCCTCATTAACTCTGTTTCTTGTCATCATACCTTTGTCTTTACTTCCAATTATCTGCTCTAGAGGGTGATTGTTTGTCATGTTCCTGCTAGAGGTAGGAGTTGACATCTCAATTCTTATCTCATCTCTAGGTTCAAACCTCTATTCTACTCTTTGCTCAAAAATTTGTAAATCATTGTTAGTCTCAAATAAAACTTCAATATTCTTTCTAAAAATTCTAGAATTATCTTCTTCATCATCAGAATTTTAACCTAACATTCTTTCCTTAGTTCCAAACTTTTCATCAATCTTTACATTTCTACACTTGACTATTGTCTTTGTTCTATGATTAAAAAATTTATATGCCTTATTTTTCAAAGAATAGCCAAGAAACATACATTCATCAATTCTTGGATCAAACTTACCAATATCATCATCTCTCTTAATATAACACTTGCTTCAAAATATTTTGAAATACTTAATTGATGGTGAATGATGAAACCATAATTTATAAGGGGTCTTGCTCATACTTTTTTTTGATCAGTACTATGTTCATAATGTACACTAATGTATTGACTACTTCTCTCAAAAATGTCTTGGATACTTCATTCTCAAACAACATCGCTCTTATTGCCTCTACTACTGATCAATTTTGTCTTTCTATAATCTCATTCTATTCATTTGTCCTAGGTGAAGATAATATTCTCTTGATTCCATTCTCTTCACAAAATATATTAAACTCCCTAGAGGTGAATTCTTCTCCTATATCAGATCTCAAACACTCTATCTTAAGACTAGATTCATTCTTAACTCTATTCTTAAATATCTCAAACTTCTCAAAAGCTTCATTATTTTCTTTAAGAAATGTTTCCCACATCATTCTAGTGAAATCATCAAAAAAAATCATGAAATACCTTTCACCATAGAATCTTCTAGTTCTAGAGGGACCATTCAGATCTTTGTAAACAATCTCTAGCTTCTTTGTGGTTGTGAACTTCTTGCTAGGAAATGATATGTTCTTCTGCTTAGCCAAAATACATTCTTTGCAAACAACATAAGTAGGCTTTATTGTCTTAAGAAAATATCTGACTGCACATTTCTACTAACTTTTACAATATTTTAAAAGTTTATGTGATAGAATCTCCTATGCCATAACCAACCATTATCTACTTCACTAACCAAACATGTTATTTTAGTGGTATTCAATTAAAATACATTACCTCTCAACCTAGTTCTAGTTTCAATCATCTTACAATCTTTATCCTTGATAGTGCAAGTCTTTTCTATGAATTACAATTGATACCCTTTGTCCACCAACTATCCAACACTCAACAAATTATTCTTTAATCCATAAAAAAGTTAAACATCGCCAGTGTTAGTTCTTCCATATAAAGTAATGGATCCAATCCCTATAATATGACATGATGCATTGTTACCAACTCTAACAATACCTCCATCATAGTTTCTGATTTGAACAAACTTATTCATATCACTGGTCATGTGATGTGAACAACCATTGTCTATTATCCAATCAAATTTCTTTCTGACTTGTTAAAATAGAGCCTTTTCTTCTCTAATTTCTCTATGAAGATAATCATCCTTAATAACTACAAATCCTAGCTCATCATCACTTTCAAAAAGAAATTTTTAGGTCTCCCTGAATTGAATTTTCCTTTATACATTTTATCTTTTTAGGATATTTAGATGAATAATGACAAAACTCATTACATGTCCATCATTTAAAGATATTCTTACCATATTTTTTTCTTTTGATAAGAAGTGATATACCTTCTACGATCTTCTTTTCTTCATCAAATCTAGTTATGCTGCTACTAGAAAAATCTCCATGTGTCGTTGCACTTCTAGACATGCTTAGCTAAATATTTAGGGCATTGAAGGTTGTCTCAACTCTAGTCAAATCTCTAGATTGTCTTAGACCTACTTCTGCTACTTCCAATCTTCCAAGCAATGTCTCCTTGGAAAAATCTTTAGTACAGGAAATTAGTAGTTCAATCATCTGAGTTACTTGCTTGAATGGTGGTGTTAAAGTTTTCAAAATCTTCCACATCACTTCATCTTCTTCCTTGGTTCCACGATATGACTTGATTCATGCACAAATGTATGATATCCTATGAATATAACTTCTTGCAAATTCATCTTCCAACATTTTAGCATCTTGAAATGCACATATCTATTTTGCAATCTTACTCTTTTTGTATGTGTATCACCTTCAAAAATAGATTATAAAGTTATCAAAATCCTATCAGATGTTTGAATTGACTTTACTTAACTATATTCATTCTATGGAAGTGCTGATAGTAAATCTTCTCTAGCTCTAATGTTGCACATGAATAGATCTCTTTCTGCTTCACTGTAATCTTCAAGTTTCCCTTCTTATATAATTACCTTTTTACTTTTTTCAAGAGCCAATAACTTGGACCCATGCATAATAGATGAGTCTTCATCTTCTCCTTCCAACTTTCATAGTTGGCCCCATCAAATCTAAGATTATCCTTTTTAAAAATATTTTCCAATGATCTCCCAAAGTTGTTAAGCTTTTCCTTCAAGGACATGATGCCTTGATACCAATTGTAAGAATATATAGTCCACCAATATAAATGAGAGGGCCGGGGGTGGGGAGGAGGGGTGAATCATTTATCCAATTAATATCACAATTATCAACCTTATTAAAATTTAACCATATGAGCAATAAAATCAAAAACCACAACAAGATAATTATGCATAATAACACTAGATATATTAAATAGGGAAGCCCTTGATCAGAGGGAAAATCCTAGTAGGCATGGTACCCACAAGATTATGTACTAATATAAATATTCCTTGTTATAGGATGGACCCTATTAGGAGTCAATAAAATTATTCACTACATATATATCCCTGGTAGGAGACTTTGAATTTGTGTTAGGAGATTTTAACCCTATTAGGAGTTGTGCCAATCTTATTAGGTGTTGTAGAAGATAGGTGGACTCACTACCTAAACAAATTCAAGAGAAAGATCAATAAATCCACTGTTAGTCTTAGATTGGTTTTGACAATTGAATGTCAACACACTTAACCTATTCTCAAGATGATACCGAGTATAATATAGAAGCTTAGCTATAGTGTGTGCCAAGTTAGAGAATTCAATACGTTTTGACTGAAATTCAAGTGCTAAGTGATCTTTAGGTGCCGAGCGAATTTCAAGTGTCATGTCACTATAGATGTTGAGCAAAGTATAGATGCTGAGTGAAACAATAATTCTATAAGTGCTAAGAAAGATAGAATTTCTATAGGAGTTGAGTGATACATAATTTCTATATGTACTGAGCATCAACAACTAGTAAGTGTCGAGTAACACGGAATCAACATATGAGTTTGTGCCTTCACAAACTCAGATGTAAACCATTTTTGAAGTTGACATGGGATGAATCTCAAAGGATCCTGAAGATAAGATTGAATCTTTTGCATTACCTATGTAATCAACATGCAACCAATAAGAAAAATGGAGAAGGCATGCAACCAATAGGAAAAGTGCAAGAAGTGAGTGGGAAATGAAGATTTAATATTGATTGTAGATTCATACCTAATGCTAAGTCTTCAAAATCTTTAAAAGGAGGTCAAAACCCCATTATGTAATAGAGAGGATGCGTGAGAGAGAAGTGTATGGGTGATTTATAGAAAAGTGCAGAAGGGTGAAACGACTTAGTGAAGAAAGAAACAACATTACAAAATCTAGTTGATCAAGAACAAAGTATTAGAACTTCAAAGAGTGACATATTAGATCAAGCAAGGATTAGGGTAGACAAAATAGAACAAGAATATGTAATTAGCAATTGAGGATTGCAAGTTATCAGGTCAAAATCTTCTAATACTCTCTAGCAATTGTATTAGGACTGAAAATCCTATGGAGTTAGGTTGGCCTAGCAGCTATTTGTAAATCCTTTAATAGGGTGGCATTCCAAGTGAATGTACTAAAGTCCTTTAACTAGGCCTACTTTTCCAAGGTAGTTAAATCCTTTAACTAGATCACTTTTAACAGAGGTTAAAGTCTTTAACAAGACATGCCTTTCATAGGGTAGACCATTGGAAGTGGTCAAACTTTGTAACCTTGAATAGTTACATATTGCTGCAGTGATATTTTGTGGGTGTCATCCCCACCTCAGTTTTACCTTCTCATTTTGGAGGGTTTTTGGGTTACCAAATTTGTGTGTTATATGTTTTCATGCATGACTTTCATGTTTATTAGATGAATTAGATGCATGTGAATGTTTTCAGAAAAAAGGATTTGAAAAGGTTAAAGTTAGTTACTTTTGATTCACCCCCCTCTCAGAAGTAAATCTTCCCACTTGTTAATTCCAACAACCACTATCCAAATGATCTTTGTATTGTTCCTTGCAGAATGATAGAAATGAATAGTACTACTCCTTCTTTATGTTATGTCAACTAGACTTCTACTCCTTATAATCTTGTAATCAGATCATTAATATCACATCCAAGAATCCCTTAGGTCACTTACTTGCATTCAGTAAATACTCTGCTCCTTTTCACACTTTGAATACACTTCAATCTTAAAATCATATTATAAACAAGGAAAACACCTTTCTTTTATAACATATCTTCAAAATAATTCATTTAGTCAAACTTGAGGCTTTCCCAATTAATTATAATAAGATAATTAATTAATTTACAATTTTAAGAGAATTATTAGCTTATAGTCTATACAAATTTTGACATGTACAATACTATGGCTTGTACATCTACTAATGTCATCATTTGATTATCATAAGTTATTGGCTGACCATGCATCAAACAAATTATATCACTATGAAAGGATATAATGCAAACAACAAAAATTTCTTCTCAAATACTCTATCTCTATACTAGTCTTTGTAAATTAGGTACAACTTCCATACGTATTTGACTTGTGTGTTGCACATATAACCACATCATCATAACATAGTAAAGAATATGTCCATGAATGTGCATGACCAGACAATCAAAATATTGTCCATACAACTAAGATCTATGTCTGCTACTCTATCAATCTTCACTTACTTACCACTATGTTGACATCAATGAAAAATACAGTCATGAATGCAACATATCAATACCCTCCAATGCTTAGGATAATCCTCAAAAGGAATATCATCAACATTCATGCTAACAACTACAAGCTTATAACTGCAAAACTATTATCAATCAATGAAAACACAAGTGGAAACAACTTTACACAAAGACATAATTTTTGGTACGTGACACATATTGTGTATTTATTTCTATTAATATGTACATTCTTGATTGTATATACTAAAACTAAGAGCTAAAGCTTGTACCCATAGTCATTTATTGAAACACAACACGTAGTGATATGATAGAGTAGATATGTGTCATAATTATGAGGATACTGTTGTAAAATGTAGTGTTTGTTTCTCTTTTGGCTTGAAATACACCTCATGTCATTGATCTTTTGTGATCGAATAGTAATGGTTGATGTAAGGCCATGATGATGTTAATCCCTATTACCTTGCAGTGACATGTCTAATAGTCCACACGCCATCATTATAGGAGCCTTTGGTAAAATTGTCACCCCATTTCCCCTTCCTACCTAAAATACACCTCACCCTATTGATCTTTTGTGATCTAATGGTCAATGTAAGGCTGCGATGATGTTAATCCCTATTGCCTTATATTAACATGTCTAACAGTCCATTTGTAATCATTGTGGGATTCTTTGGTAAAATTTTGGCCCTGTTTCCCCTTCTTGCCTAAAAACTACTTGATACAAAAGTGGGCCACCATAAAAATTAAGTTACATTGATGGGTTAGTGGTGATAGTTTTATATTTGTTTCATAGGTCTTTATCACACGGCCTCTAAAAATTTAAAGTAAATAAAGTAATTGTATAATGTACTTTGTAAATTAGCTAGAATTCTAGAATTTAACTTATAACTACTCACTACTAACAATTTAGGCTTACAGAGTTACGTGCATGATTCAAAATTAAACCCTAAATTCTACAATCTATGGTTATAATATAGTGATTTATAAATGATTTAGTCCTTAGGATCTTACCCAAAAATGCCCATTTTATTAATATCAAAATGTTTTCATACAACCACATTCAAAGTGCATGCACTAGGGAAAAAATAATGTGGTAAAGAAAACCCATGGCATACCCCAAGATTGAAGTCTCCTATACATACATTTTCCATAAATGGGACTTGAAGAGGGAATCCCTTCTTTTACAAGAAATATTAGGGGGCAGACCCCTTATTATAGTGAATTTCATCAGAGTGAGAATCATTCATTAAAGGTTATTTACAGATGATATTTACTTTTAAAAGAGACCCAATGCAATGTTGAAGTGACACCTTGATGGTAACCCTCTATTTGCCTTCAATTCACTTGCCACATTGAAGAGAAACTACCATGCCATAACAACATTGAATAGGGTTAGAGTATAATAAACCTAAAAACTATCTATAATTTTCATAGGAGTAAATACCATTCAAGGATTACACTTAAATTTGACTAATATAAAAGCTTTCAAATAACCAAATGTTCCAAGACAATCATAATAGATAATATTGTTCATTATTATACTTGACAACAACTCAAAAAAAACTTCTAATAAAACCATCCATGATTCCATAGTCTTTAACAAACCTAATGAGGCCATCAAGTACTTTGAGTAGCTACTAAAATCACCAGGGGTAAGCAATGATACTTCAGGACTAGGTTACACCAGCACTGAACAAGGAGAGTCATCCAAGACTATAGAAGAAAGGAGTAACAAAGGTAAGAATACTAAACCTACTTGTCATTTTTGTGGTCAAAAGGGACATACCTCTAATGTGTGTAGAAGCAAGAATGCCCATCAACATGACAAACCTAAGTATGCAAGTCATTGTCATAAGTGCAAAAAGCAAGGACATCAAGCACATAACTATCGGACTAAGACTATCAAAACACCAAGATTTGAAGGTCACTACTACAGTTGCAAAAAGTATGGACATAGAGATTTTGAGGGTAGATCAAAGCCTATGTGGACATCAAATCAAGCAACAAAGGAAGGTAACCATGGACATCACTACAATTGGGAATAGAACACCAGATATAGCTATCATTATTGTCAGGAATATGGACACATTCCTGAAAATTACATAAGAACACATTTCAAAGGGAACTATAGCAAATGGTTGAGCCAAACCACATGTTTTAGTTTCTTGAAGATTGGTCATATCAATAAGAATTTCCCAACAAGGTCAAAGGCACCTAACTCAAAGAATGACAAAGGTAAAGAGAAGGTAGATGTTGAACACATCAAAGGAGAAATGAATAAGACATGGAAGAAGAAAGATGAGTGTAGCACATCAAATGAAGGGATCACTTCATGTAATAGGTCAAGTGATCACACTTCATCAAACTAAGTAAAGAGAAGGCATGAGGGACTAATTTACAAAGTTTTATCATAGATCAGTTCCTAGACAAGTACTAAAAACAAGAGATCAACATGATTAGAGATGCAAAGATACAATTTCAAGATTTTACAAGTTTTTTCAAGTTGCCCTCAGATGCTAGTAGATGTCGAGTTAACTACCAAAATAGTAGATGTCAAATAATTAGTAGGAGCCAAGTTGGTAGAGGAAGTCGAGTAAAGGATACTTCTGTGGATGCCAAGTGTTGAAAAGCCAAAGGAAGCCTAGTGATGGAAAGGTAATGGAAGTCAAGTATTATAGAAATCCTTCAGAAGCTGAGTGGACAATTGTAAATGCACTAAGCATTAAATGCGATGGAAAATAGGGTATATTATCATGATTTCAATCATTTTTCCTCATTGTGAACGAAGAGAAAAGATGAGAAAGAGCACAAATAAAGTTCAAAGTAGAGAATCTAGCATATAAGCAGATTTCAATAGTATTTCAGCATGATTTCATCAAACTTGAGGTATTTATGTCTGTTTCGAGTTACACAGTTTAATATTTTCTTCATGTTAAAACCCTAAAATTGCAAAAATGGCTTCTAGCTCTAGGAAAAATTAGGAGAAGGAACCTTTCGAAGTCCAGCTAGTGTCCAATAAGGTCAAATATCTCAATTTTTGTCCAATACCAGAGGTAGCATATAAGAACGACCCAGCTCGAGCCCTATCCATCATACCGCCTAACGCTTGTAATGGTTCAAAATGTAAGAAGATGCTATAATTACAAGATTGGAGCCATAGGTGACATGGAAATGAGGGAGGCCTATGAAAAACTATGTGAAAATGGAGTGTTAAAGGATGAATACCAGATTGTTGAGAAGAAGGGTTTGACGCGAGCCCTAGAATTCCCCACAATTTTCAAAATTGAATGGATCAGACTAGTGCTAAGACAAATACATGATGAAAGCTTATGGTTGGAAGATAGCCCAATAAAAATCACAAAGAGAATTGTTCATAGAGTGATAGGGTACCCAACCCTAGATTGGCCAAAGACACTTAGGAGTGATGCAAAGGAAGCAATTGAGAAAAATATTGGTGCCAAGTGGAACAAGAGAGGGATGACAATTGATACCATTCAAGACCCTCTTTTTGATTTTGTTGTTACCAATCTATTAGACTCAATAGTGTGCCTTGCATTGCAGTGGATGTAGGATACAAACTGGTGAAAAAAGATCATACCTATGATCTTGTAGAACTGCAATTACAACAAATTAATGATAATCTAGTAGCTATCAGGAGAACCAAGGGAGCCCAATCTAAATTTGGTGCTCTTTTGATTTGTATATTCTTTTATGTGTAGAATGAATTTCCTTCATTTGGTAAAGTAGCCTAGAAAACAAATAGGTCAATAATAGCTCAAGTAAATGAATACATAGAGCAAATGGGAGCTAATTTTGAGACCTTAATGTCTAGTTATTTTGAAGACTTCAAGAAGTAAATGAAGAAAAGGCTAAGAATTCTAGTGTCATTCAGGCTGCCATACCGAGAGTGAGATGGTTAAGACCTCTTGGTTATGAAATAAACATAGATGAAGCATCAACAACAATAACTACATTATTAGTAGAAGAAATAGACAAGGATGCACCACATTTTGGAACCTATGACATGGTGAGATCAAAAGTGGATATGGAGTTAAAGACTACCTCCACTTTGAAAAAGAAGGATAAAGATGTGAACAAATTAAAAGCCAAATTTGGGGAAGGCACTGTAGAAGCAGCAGAAGAAGAAGGTGAAGAAGCTGAAGAAGATGAAGAAGAGCAAGGTTAGGGACCACTTGCTATAACCCAAGGAATGGGAGATGATGAAGATGAGGAGGAAGGTGCCGAGTAAGAAGCACCAAAGGCTGAGACAAAGAAAAGAAAAGCTCAAAAATAGTTAGCTGCACAGCCCAAGGGAAAGAAGAAAATTACAAAGCCAAGTCCAGCCAAGCCAACTACAAGGGTTGATACCAGGGCTACAACTTAGGTAGAAAAAGAGCAGGAGAAGCAGAAGGCTACATAACAAGGAGGACCTACAAAGTAGAAGAAAACAAGGTATTTTGCCTCTCCTAAATCAGATGAAGAAAAGATAGAGTCTGATGAAGAACAATTCAGATTGGTAAGATGTTCTACCACATCTAAATTGGAAAGCATTTGCAATAATATTAGAGACAATGCAGATTTAACAGGTCTAAAAATTGTTGATTTTAATAAGTTTTCAAAGGAACAACTAAACATAGTGGAAGAGTCCATCTACACTATGATGGCTAAGTTCAAGACCACCCAACTTGAACTAGACAACTCAATGCCTAAGGAGCTAAGCTCATTAGTTGAGAATAAATGGCACTACTATCTCAAAATGGAAAAGGAAATAAGGGAGTCTACATTGGCTTGAGTAATGCCAGACCTTAATAAAGGTCAAATAACAAAGGCTAGCAAGAAACATGGGAGCAAATTTGTACCCAAATATAGAGCCTTTAGAATTTTGCAGAATCAGATTGAAGATGTTGTGCAAAAGTCCACACAAATGTGGAAACTAATATATGGATTGACAACTGTGAAGGAAGGGTAGGAAGACCCATTTGAAAGAAGAAATGAAGAAGAAGAAGAAGAAGAAGAAAATGAGAAAGAGGAAGAGGTAGAGAAAGATAAAGAAGAAGGAACTGTGGAGAAGATACGGGATAAAGGGGCAACAACTGAAGAGAAACAACCAAAATAGAGTGTCCAAGACACCCAACTACCACCACCAAGTCCTCCACATACAAAACCTACAAAGAAAATAATTATAAAGGATGTTCCTGAAACTTTAGCTCAGAACATCAACCCATTAACTGCAGAGGATCTCAAAAATATCCTTCACCAAACTACAATTCAATCATAGCTATGTACAAATCTAGTTTTGGTAAAAGTGTTGATGAATTGCAATAGGCTGTAGTAGAGATAATAAGGGAGAAGGAAAACACACAAGAACCGCCCACACAAACTCCCACAACCACAACAAATCAACCTAAAGAGCAAGAAGAATAGGATAAAATTGCTAAGGTTGATGATACAGTTACAACAATAACAACTGCTGAGGAGCAAGCAAAGGAACAAACAGGACAAGATGTTCCTACTGTGCAAAGATAAGGTGCACCTCCTCAAATTATCATTATTGATCAAGGTAGTAGAGAAGAGGAGAAATAAGGGGACAAATAAGAGGAGTGAACCCCTAAAGAAAAGGAGTAGGAGGCAATACAAACATTAGAAAACTTGCCTACCTCAGGGACTCCTAATAAGAAGCCGAGCACTGATGTAGTACCATTGTAGATTTCAGCACTAGGCTTGAGCTCCACCAAGGTTGCAAGAGTACTTCACTATGGAGACCCTACACTTGATGACGAAATATTCATACCTAGTTATGACTTGAGAACTATGAATTTAGCACAAATAAATGAAGTGCAAGAGGAACTAGAGAAAAGGAAGAGACAAGAGATACACAGAAATGAGTATAGGCAGAAGCAAGCACTTGTAGATATTAAAGATATATTTCTTGATGCATTTAGCTTGCGAGTACCTGATGAAACCCAACCCATCATGGAGAAATTTTCCAACATTGTGGACTAGGTATAGAATGAGGACCTTGATACAAATGTAAATTATTAGAATGGTCAAAAAAGAAGTTTTAGATCAAAGTGAATGAGAAAATATCAAGTGAAATAACACTTTCACAAGTTGAATTGGCTAAGAAAATTGAAATGAAAAAATAGTACGTAGGAATGTATTCTCATTATACTCCAAGTTGTGTGATTCATCATATTTCACACAAGAAACTAGCCAAAGGATACTGAGCTTGGAACGAAATCTCAAGATTTCTAGCACACAGCTACCCAAAGATCTAGTTTAGAGTGAGAAGCATTTTATAACTACGCTTCACACACAAAAAGAGTTAGCTGTATTAATAGTAGAAAAGGCCAATATTAAGGCCAAATTGATGCAAATTCAATCTTCCATCACTCCACATTTGGAAGTACTCTAGAAGGAATAGGCCTATGTAGAAAATGTTCTAAAGAAAGATCCTAATCTTTCTACTTTAGAAGGCCTTGTACATCTTGCAGTAGAGACATCCATCCAACACAAGTCATTGGAAATTGCTTTAGATAATTGGGATGTTTCTCTCAAAATGATTATGGAGGTAAATAAAACAATTTTGGAAAAATATTCTATTCATTCTTAGGACCCTTTGACATAAGTGTCAAAAAGGGGGAGATAATTCATTATTGCATCTAATAAGAATGAGGAGATTTAATGTTTTGGGGGAGATGTGAATAAGAATGGGAGATAATACATTTTTTTGATGGAAATAAAGAATATCCAAAGGGGGAGATATTCAAATTCACATTTTGAGGAAGTAATAAAGCCAAAAGGATACACAACTACAATAAGATGTAAAAAAGGGGAACAGATACAAAGTACAACACACAGAAACAAGGTATACAAAAATAGAGGCAAACAAGGCAAAGAGTATCAGATACAGTAGCATGAGACACATTCAACACAAGAATTTTGGTTATAGAAATGGAAATGGTACATCAGCTCAGGGGGAGTTACAAGATTTTGAGGTATACAAAATTTTGAACAAGTTTTTGAAGTCTTGTACATATGCCAAACATAATATGTAGTATACTCATAGAGATTAGATGCATAATTTTTAGTTAAGTGTTTTTACCACTAATGTCAAAAGGGGAGATTGTTAGTCTCAGATTGGTTTTGACAATTGAGTGTCAACAGACTTAACCTATTCTCAAGATGATGCTGAGTATAATACAGAAGCCGAGCTATAGTGTGTGTCGAGTTAGAGAATTCAATAGGCGTTGACTAAAATTTAGGTGCCGAGTGAAGTTCAAGTGCTGAGTCACTATAGATGTCGAGTGAAATTGTAATGTGTCGAGCAAGATAGAATTGCTATAGGAGCTGAGTGATACATAATTTCTATATGTGTTGAGCATTAGCAACTAGTAAGTGCTGAGTAACATAGAATCAAAATATGAGTTTGTTCCTTCACAAATTCAAATGTAAACCATTTTGAAGCTGACACGGGATGAATCTTGAAGGATCTTGAAGATAAGATCGAATCTTTTGCATTACCTATGTAATCAACATGCAACCAATAAGAAAAATAGAGAAGGCATGCAACCAATAGGAAAAGTGCAAGAAGTGAGCGAGAAATGAAGATTTAATATTGATCATAGATTCATACCTAACCCTAAGTCTTCAAAATCTTTAAAAGGAGGTAAAAATCCCATTATGCAATAGAGAGGACGTGAGAGAGAGAAGTGTATGGGTGAATTATAGAAAAGTGCAGAAGGGTTAAAAGACTTAGTGAAGAACAGAACAACATTGCAAAATCTAGTTGATCAAGAACATAGTATCAGAACTTCGAAGAGTGACATATCAGGTCAACTAAGGATCAGAGTAGAAAAAGTAGAACAAGGACTTGTAATCAGAAATTGAGGATTGCATGTTATTAGGTCAAAATCTTCTAATACTCTCTAGAAATTGTATTAAGACTAAAAATCCTATGGAGTTAGGTTGGCCTAGAAGCCATTTGTAAATCCTTTAACAGGGTGGCATTCCAAGTGAATGTACTAAAGTCCTTTAACTAGACCTACATTTAGTAGGGTAGTTAAATCCTTTAACTAGGTCACTTTTAACATAGTGTAAAGTCTTTAACAGGACATCCCTTTCACAGGGCATACCATTGGAAATGGTCAAACTTTGTAACCTTGGACAATTACATATTACTGCAGTGATATTTTGTGGGTGTCATCCCCACCCCAGTTTTACCTTCTCATTTGGGAGGGTTTCTGGGTTATCAAATATGTGTATTATCTATTTTCATGCATGACTTTACTTTCATGTTTATTAGATGAATTAGATGCATGTGAATTTTTTCAGCAAAAAGGATTTGAAAAGGTTAAAGTTAGTTACTTCTGATTCACCCCCCCTCTTAAAAGTAAATCTTCCCACTTGTTAATTCCAACACCCATTATCCAAACAATCTTTGTATTTTTCCTTGCAGAATAATAGAAATGAATAGTACTACTCCTTCTTTATGTCATGTCAACTAGACTTCTTCTCCTTCTGATCTTGTAACTAGACCACTAATATCACATCCAAGAATCCCTTAGGTCACTTACTTGCATTCAATAAATACTCTGCTCCTTTTCACACTTTGAATACACTTCAATCTTAAAATCATATTATAAACAAGGAAAACAACTTTCCTTTATACCATATCTTCAAAATAATTCATTTAGTCAGACTTGAGGCTTTCCCAATTAATTATAATAATATAAATAATTAATTTACAATTTTAATAGAATTATCAACTCATAGTCTATACAAATTCTAACACGTACGATACTATGGCCTGTACATCTACTAATCTCATCATCTGACTATCATAAGTTATTGACTGACCACACATCAAACAAATTATATCACTACAAAAGGATTTAATGAAAACATCAAAAATTGCTTGTCAAGTACTCTATCTTTGTACTAGTCTTTGTAAATTAGGTACAACTTCCATACATATTTGACTTATGTCTTGTGCATATAACCACATCATCATGATACAGTAAAGAATATGTCCATTAATGTGCATGAGCAAACAATCAAGACATTTTCCATACAACTAAGATCTATGTCTGCTACTTTATCAATCTTAACATACTTACCACTATGTTGACATCAATGAAAAATATAGTCATGAATGCAACATATCAATACTCTACAATGCTTAAGATACTCCCCAAAAGGAATATCATCAACATTTATGCTAATAGCTACAAGCTTATAACTACAAAACTATTATCAATCAATGAAAACACAAGTGAAAACAACTTTACACAAAGACATAATTTTTGGTACGTGACACATATTGTGTATTTATTTTTATTAGTATGCACTTCTTGATTGTACATACTAAAACTAAGTGCTAAAGCTTGTATCTATAGTCATTTATTCAAACACAACACGTAGTGATATGATGGAGTGGATATGTGTCATCATTATGGGGATGTTGTTGTAAAATGTAGTGTTCATTTCCCTTTCGGCCCAAAATATACCTCATGTCATTGATCTTGTGTGATCGAATAGTAATGGTTGATGTAAGGTCATGATGATGTTAATCCCTATTACCTTGCAATGACATGTCTAATAGTCCACATGTCATTATTATAGGAGCCTTTGGTAAAAATTTCACCTCATTTCCCCTTCCTACCTAAAATACACCTCACCCTATTGATCTTTTGTGATCTAACAGTTGATGTAAGGCTGTGATGATGTTAATCCCTATTGCCTTCTACTAACATGTCTAACAGTCCATGTGTCATCATTGTGGGAGCCTTTGGTAAAAGTTTAGCCCTATTTCCCCTTGCCCAAAAACTACTTGATACGAAAGTGGGCCACCATAAAAATTAAGTTACATTGTTGGGTTAGTGGTGATAGCTTTATATTTATTTCATAGGTCTTGATCATTTGGCCTCTATAAATTTAAAGTAAATTAAGTAATTGTATAATTTACTTTGCAAATTAGCTAGAATTCTAGAATTTAACCTGTAACTACTCACTACTAACAATTTAGGCTTACAGAGTTACATGCATGATTCAAAATTAAACCCTAAATTCTACAATCTAGGGTTATAGTACAATGATTTATAAATGATTTAGTCCTTAGGATCTTAACCAGAAATGCCCATTTTATTAATATCAAAATATTTTCATACAACCACATTCAAAGTGCATGCACTAGGGAAAAAAGAATGTGGTAAAGAAAACCCATGGCATAGCCCAAGATTGAAGTCTCCTATACATACATTTTCCCTAAATGGGACTTGAAGAGGGAATCCCCTCTTTTACAAGAAATATTAGTGGGCACACCCCCTATTATAGTGAATTTCATGAGAGTGAGAATCATTCATTAAAGGTTGTTTACAAATGATATTTACTTTTAAAAGAGACCCAATGCAATGTTGAAGTGACACCTTGATGGTAACGCTCTATCTACCTTCAATCCACCTGCCATATCAAAGAGCAACTACCATGCCACATCAACATTGAATAGGGTTAGAGTATAATAAACCTGAACACTAGCTATAATTTTCATAGGAGTAAATACCATTCAGGTATTATAGTTAAATTTGATTGATATAAAAGCTCTCAAATAACCAAATGTTCTAGGAAAATCATAATAGACAATATTGTTCATTATTATACTTGACAATTACTCAAAAAAAAACTTCTAATAAAGCCATCCATGATTCCATAGTCAACATGGTTATTTAAAATTTTCTATGAAGTAGGAATGAAAAAAAAAAAAAAATGTAACAAGAGTTTTAGAGGTTGAGTCTCAATGAGATCTATAGATTAAGTAAAAATAAAAAGTACAAGATGATCACTAGTTTTCTCTAAATTCCTCTTGAAGGTCCTCAATAGAAGCCCTAAGGGAACTATCCTTTAGGATATCCTCCTCCATGAAGTACTACTGCAACCAATCTTCTTCTAATGGATCAATGATTGAGGAAAAATAGATGAGGAAACACAGGTTTCTCATATAGGAATCACTTTCTTCCTAGAAGCCAATCAAGTTCTTTGTGAAGATGATTGGGTAGGTGACAATGGGTTCCCCATGAACATAAATCATGTTATAATTTTATTCTAATGGGATGGTAAGGTCATCCCTAATATTTTGGAGGATAGTGTCCAAGTCGCCAAGCATAACATCTTCAAACAGTTCCCTACATAAGGTGGCTATGAGATCATGGTCTAATAAAAATAGGGCGAAACTAACTTGAACATGGATACAATATCTAGGTTGGAACAAAATATATTAGGATTGTTAATAAATTGGGTCCTTAAGCATCATAGGGAAATCTATCAAGTGACCATGTTCTTAACTTTGACAATTCACATAATGTATTCTATTTTGATCGATCTATTGAAAGCCATGAGTAGAGAGGGGCAAGAAAGATTGATCAGAGTATCCATTAAAGAAGAGTGGAGCCTAGAAAACCAACCCTCAAGATGAATAGGTGAAGGGAATCTTGTCAACCTATCACTATAAATCTCATAAAGGCATACAATCTAATCACTAAGAAAATCTTTTGAAAACTACTACCCTTAACATGAAAGAAATAAAGAAGGTGTATATTGAATGATGATATTCTTGGTAAAGATGCCATCTACTAAGAGATGTGAAAATGTAGAGTAAATGCAAGCCATATAAAATAAAATAAACCTTAAGAAGAGATAAATGATGTAAAACTATCTCAAAGAAACATGGACATGTGTCTTCCTTGCGAGGAGGAATTGAAAAAATAAATCCTAACTCTGAACTTACATCCAAAATACGATTTGAGCCTTTGATTTTTTTAAAAATTGAATGGATGGAAATGAATGTTCATTTTTTATGGGATTAAACTTTATAACCAAAACTATTAATTGATGTTTATATTAGTATTACTAATAATAATAATGTAATTTTATGTTTGAGTAAACCGAACACATCTCTTCTTTATGGGGATAACAACAAAAACTTTTAAAGAGATTAACTTCATTATGAATGAAAAACTTTTAAAGATGAAATATTAATCATATTTAAATTTAAAAACACATTTCCAACTCTTTTAAGGAGTCTACAAGTCCATAATCCATTAAAAAAATTGAAATAAAACTGCATATTTTCATTAATATTCAAATGGTAATTACAATGTTCATGAGAAATGATGCATATTTTCTTTTAATTTGTTAAAACAAAAAAAAACCAAAAATACAGTAGTTATAGGTCGTCAACCTTAGGAAACCCTAGTGATGGTGTCCATCATTAGTGTATAATTTTCATGTAAGGATTAAATCTATAAATTCATCTCGATACGTGTTTCGTGTAGGGCCATCCACAATCTCAATATCCAGATAGAACCAATTTCTTAAAAAGACTCTTCTACCCTACACCCATTTCCTATGGCACCTCAACTACCCAATAGTGAGGTCTAGTAGAAAAGGTTGCATTCCCATAGTCTATCCAAGATATAAAAGCTTACACAATTGATGAACCCAAGGGATGCCATCCATAATTTTGTATGCATGATGACATCAATGTCATCAGTTAGATACACTTCTTTGAGTGTTTTCCTCAACAACATAAGCATTTATGCCTTTTTTCCTCTAAGATTGAGAAGAGATGTTAGAAACTGGGAAGTAATGTCTATGTTGACATGGTACCTATTTTCATTCTCCAAAAATTCACGATCGAGCACCATTTTTATGGCCTCAAAGTCAAAAGGACCAACATCATTGAAAATTTCATTTAGGTTTTCATCAAGAAAGGGGCCTAGAAATTCCCTTTGTGGTTCTTCCAATTTGCACCTCAATCTTATTAGAGTGTCCATTGCAGACAATCTACCTAAATTGAACTATTTGCACCACAAACACCAGAGGGAGGGGGAATTCACCTAAACTAGATGAAAATTATCACTACCAAACACTACCATAGTCACTTAGAAAAATAATTTGATAAATGACAAAGAAAAGAGCCTACTAATAACTTAATACATCGACTGCCCTGACATTCATCTAACCTTTCATATCCCTTAGTCCTTAAATTTAAATTCTATTAGTAAAAAATCTATGGAAATATTTCCCACATATGCAGGATTACAGTTTATAATTTTTCTTCGATACCAAAGTAGAAGTGAAGCATGCGAAGTGGATGGAAAAGGGAATGTAACTAACCACGATGGAACATCTAATTAATGTCAACTCACACTGCAAGTGCCGAGTGGAGGTGTCAAAAAGAATAGTGGACACTTGTCACCATTATAGAAATTAAAATTAGATTGAGGTTTCATTCCAGGCATTCAACCCAAAATAAAACTTTCATCATTGATATATAATCATCAAATGATAAACTATTATTCTGTACAACTCCACTATGTTATATTTATCACCAATTACCATTTGGTAGTCATTATATAACACATTTTAATATGTACTTTTTCCAAACAAGGAGGGCCTTTTGAGACAAAGTTTGGTAGGCAAAAAATACATTGATCAACAATCATAAAGTGAGGCATAAAATGGTCTAGATTTATATCAATTTGAAAAATCTAAGTACAATCAAGATGGAAAATTGAAATAGTTGCATAATCTTATAAAAGCCTATACAAAATTATGTTCTATGAATATTCAATAGAGTATGATAACTTATAAGTATACCTATTATATGTTGTATATCTTTTAAATACCTCCTACAGAGTCTTGGTACCCCTTCTTATAGAAAAGTAAGGGGTTCATACAAGCTTTAGACTTTTTGGTAACTAAGAACTCATTTTCATAATTTTTCGAAAATTTTTACAAAACGATTTGGAAAATAAGAAAATTAATGAAGTGCCTACTGCATTGCTCAAAATATTGCCCATAAATTATTACTGTGTTCTATGTATGCAGCATGTGGATTGAGCCTCTTTCATTGTCGCAAATCATGAATTGTCTAGTCCAACTTCTCCCTTTCTGCCTCCTTCTCAAGTTAATATTGATCACTGATAAACCTAGGATAATTTATTCGAAGTTCCCACACAACATTCATCATGCTACTAATAATATCATATTGATATTCTTCACACCCAACCTACTTGGGTGCACTAGAGGGTTTGGTTCCTGTCCTGATGGATACTCCTAAATAGGAAGTCTCATGTTCATAAAATTTCCCAACTACACTTGCTAATCTAGAGAAAACCTTGCACTCTAAGTACACATTCTCATTTTTGTTGGCAACTTGGTTTTATAAAGCATACATTTAATACCAAAAGGAAATTAATTGTCATGTTTCACATGCTTTGAAAACAAGTTGTACAACATTCACCAATGTGTTACATTTGTTTGCATTAAAGGAAACAAAATAGCCTCATTAATAATGTAACCTTTCCAATTAAGGGGAAAAATTGCCTCATACATTATTTATTTTTCCATCAAAGGGGAAAATATCACATAATAATTTATATATTCTTTCAAATATAGAGGAAAAAATTACTTCCTAAATTATGAATTTAACCCAAAAAAAAAATTAATTGCCCCATTTTTATGAAATTCTTCAACATTGGAAAAAAATAGCCAATAAAAAAAAAAATTGTACGTTAAAAAAAAATTTCGTCAAGGGAAATTATTTTTTTCTGTGAAAAAAATGATGGATTCACCAACATTTTATAGATTTTCTGGTGAGGGGGTTTCTTAAAGTTATCCTTGTACAATCCTTTGAAATTGAAAAGATATCCTCAACACCAGTATCTTCTCTGATCAAACATTATACATATCCAAATCACACATAACAATTAACTTGCGATCTCACTAATTACAAAACATCCACACTAGATACTAATCCACAAGGAAATAAACTTTTCTTTATACCAAGTCCTAAAATAAGTATTGAGTCATCCTTGAGGCTTTCTCAAATTTCAATGAATAGTATAGGACATCTTTAAGATATTACAATACATATTATATTACAATTAACACTTTCCATAAAGATTTTAAAAATAGTCAGTTTCTTGGAAAACAATATGTTGAACAATCTTCACAAATCCTCATAGATTGAATGTCTTATTTTGTCACATTAACTATAACATCTTGAACATGTCTTCAACCATAATCCAAGTGTGTTGAATGATGCTCAAACTCATTAAAAAGATATAAAGAAAATAACAAAAAAATTGTCAACCAGAAACAATCTCCACAAAACTTTCTATAACTCATGCAAATCTTCATAGCTTTTCCATGAACATAGACATAACATCAGGAAATGATCTTGAATATACCTTCAAGTATGCATAACATAATTTTCTGACCAAAAATCTCGCCAAACAAATCTTCCTCTACAACTCTAGCTAATGTATCCTAAAAATTGATATGTTGATGTTGTTAGGCCTAGAAATTAGATATAGTGGAAAATAATCAAAACTTTACTGTGTTTTGTTAGTAAGATTCATTACATAAATAAAGCAGTCATATAGTAATTCAAATGCTATTTGATAACTATCAAAATTGAAATTTATAACCTAATTCTATAACCATAATGATTAGTACGTTAGCATCCCCCTAATCAGAAATGGTTACATGAAATTAGGAGCATTTTAAACTCTTCAAAGTTTGAGCTCAATGAGAAACATTTTCTAGTTGATCTGAATCATCTTTTAAAAGCTTTTACTTGTGATACATACGATCTAAAATCCATTTGAACTTGCAAGGTTCAAAATTTTATACTTTAGCATGTTGTCCATTTTTGGACCTTAAATTTATATAATGAGACTATTGCTTTGATAGGTCTTACTTTGAGATGGTTAATGAGCCTATAGCTTTGATAGGTCTTAGTTTCAGATTTATTTTGTCCCTTTGGAACTAGCACACTTTGGGTGCATAATCACTAAAAATTCTACACGCTGGGTACAATAGAATAACACACATTGGGTGTTGTGAACTTGTAAATAGCACACATTGGGTGTAATAGAATTTTTTTTGTCTATTTGTTTGAAAATAATTACATTGAGTTTGAATCTTAAATTGATTAGACTTGAATATTAAAATTTCCACTTTCTTGAATCTAAGATTGTCACTCACTTGAGCTTAAATCTGACACATTGAAATTGCCACTTACTTGAACTTGAATCTAAAATTGTTAGCCACTTCGACTTGAATTTGACATGTACATAATATCCTCCTCTTGAAAGATGAGAGGAAATAACTTTAATAACATGAATTCATGGGATAAGCTATTGGATAAGATACCGCATATTTATCTTCATTGCTTCAAATAGATGGAATACATTACTATGTACCAATATCATCACTATAATTAAAAATTTTGTATCCAATATTAACAAAATCATTTTCTATCACCATAAATACCTAAACATATTTATTCCATTGTTACTAACAAGTAACTTTATATCTTCTACACCATCCATATTTCAGATTAATCTCATTTTTCTAATTGATACTTTTAAATGTCCATCACTGATCGCTTTGTTACTTTCTAATATTGTAGAATCAAACACTAGATATCTTGAAGACTCAACCTAATAATTTTATAGATTGAAGCATGTCTAATATGTTCATCTTTGAAGTGGAAGATCATAATAAATACTAGTAAATTTGGTTCTATTTTTTGATGTTGTTCTATTCAAAATTTTGACAGTTAAACATCGAAAGTCAACATTGCTAGAGTTATGTGGAAAGTTTGACATATTCCATAGTCAATGATGTATCAACAGGAAGATCCATAAAAAATCATCCCCATCTATATCACATGTTGGCACCAAGCAACTAATTTAAAATGTTGAACTATCAATGCCATCCATAGATGATTTGACAAGTATGTTATACCATCGATGATAATCCCTGTTGAACTATCAATGCTAGCTAGAGATGAATCAACAAGTTTTTTTACCATCGATAGCAAACTACATCTAAATTTTGATGACAGCTAGAGTAGACAAGCCAAAGAAGTTTTGGAATAAGTTGAAAATGGTGACCATAGTGCAACACTCGTGGATAGCATTGACTACCAAGACATAAAATACATTGACACCAAGCACAAGGATGTCATCTAGCATGCCAACATCATCACAATAAAGGTCATTATAGACACAGTTTGAACCTCACTAGGTCCCAAGGGCATGGAAGAGATGCTCTGCACATCCTTGGGCAATGTGATCATCACCAATGATGATGCCACCATTCTTTAAAAAATGGAGGTAACTCAACCAACTACTAAAATTCTTGTAGAGATTTCAAAATCTTAAGATATTGTTGCTGGTGACAGCATGACAATAGTTGTTCTCATCACCAGTGGAATTCTCAAACAATGCATGAATTTCTTGTATAAGGGTGTTCATCCTACCATTATGTCAGAGACCTTTCACAGGGCCTCTAAGAAGTTCATCGAGGTTTTAACTACCATGACTATTCCTGTCAAACTGATGGACTGTGACTTTTTAGTGAAAAGTGCAAGCACTTCTTTGAATAGTAAGTTTGTCAGCCAATATTCAACCTTATTGGCCCTTTATGCTATTGACATCATCCTAAATGTTGTCAACATACAAAGCCTGACATTATGGATTTGAGGGACATTAAAGTTTTGGAAAAATTGGGCTGGACTATTGATGATATAGAGATGGTTAAGGGTTTGGTGTTTAATAAGAAGACAAGCCATACAATTGGAGTCCTCACCAAGATTGAGAATGTGAAGATTGGCATAATACAGTTCCAAATTTTTCCTTCCAAGATAGAAATTAAGAAAAAAATTGTGGTCTCTAATTATAAAATGATGGATAGGATTTTGAAGGAGGAGAGGAATTATATTCTAGGTATGATATAGAAGATCAAAGCCACTAGATGCAATGTGTTATTTATCCAAAAGAATATTCTATGAGATGTCATCACCGATCTTTCGTTGCATTATCTATCCAAGGAAAATATTTTGGTGGTCAAGGATGTGGAAAGGGATGAAATCAAGTTTATTACCAAGACATTGAATTGTTTACCCATTTCTAAAATTAAACACTTTAGGGAGGAGAAGCTGGGACATGCAGATTTGGTTGAAGAGGTAGTAGATGGTGATAGCAAGATTGTGAAGATTACATGATGTAACAAGATGTATTAAGATGAGAGTGCTTCTTTGTATATGGAAGGAAATGTTTTAGCTTGAGAGGGAGATTTATTTTATTTTTTCTTATGATCAAAGTAATCCTCAATTAATATTTATGATAAATTCATTTAATCTCTTTTCATTGCAGGATGCAACAAGAAAGGTAGTAGGCTGGTTTGGGAGATGTTGAGGCTTAAAGGGAGATATTATCTTTGAAGGAAGATATTATCTTTAGAGGGAGTTTCATAATTAAGAGGAAATGCTTATGGAATTCCCTTCATTATTATATATGCTTGTGATTCTTATAGTATTTGCAAATTTGACTTAAATGGAACCAAGTGTTATTTCGTTATGAAAATTTCTATTCTTGTGTGAATAAATGAGATTGTAAGAAAAATTGTGCCAAAAAGAATGTAAAAAGATGATTATCGTGCACAATCATTTTTTAAGCTCTTTTGGCACAATCATTCTTACAATTTTTTGGTTCAATCTCCAACTAGTCAGTATGTGTTTTGAAAAATTATTCTTGGACTATGAGTCAGGAAAAAAGATGTACATAAATGCAATTAATTTTTAAACTTCAATTTTATAACTTACAAAGAGAACCATAGAATTAGAAGAAACTATTGTGGTTTGTACTATTTGAAAATTATAGTTACAAGTGATAAAGGGCCATTTCTGTAGGTTCAATCATCTGCTCAAAGGGTGCAAATAATAGAAATGAAGTATTGTCAAAGGTGCAAGCTCAATTGCCCTCACCATGTGGATGATGTTGTTAAGTAGAGAATAATTACATACATACATACATACATACATGGGTAAGTGCTACCTAAATATGTTCAAGGTTGCATAACTATGTCCAAGGTGTTTGCATAATGGAGGCATACTCTGCCTACCAGGATGCCTACATACTTGTATAAATAGGATCAAGAACCTTGAATTACTCACTGTAATGAATATGTAGTTCTCATTTCTAATTTTTTTGATGTATTTATATTCTTATAACCATTGGTGAGCTTTACTCACTTAATGCAACTCTTTTCCATCATACACCCATTTGGACAAATCAGGGAGTATTCTATAATAACAATCCTATAATACCCTAGTGCAACCTTTGTGTTGTAGTTTACAATTAATGTAAGGTTAACCTATATACATCCTAACTCAATCCTTATATAGTTATGTTTAAAATCTTGTGACAATACTCAATGGGTCTAATAGACCAGTCAAGTTAATGCCAGCTGGGAACAATTGATTGTTCATTTTATTGTACCTAATTTGATGATAGTTCTACAAGAATTTGTAATCAACCTAGCTAATCAACAACTACACCAATTAAACTATGTCATGGCTTTTCATTTAGCATGGTTTGAGTAAGATTTATTGTTTTATTATTTAGATTTTGGAATATGTATGTAGCTGGAACCATTTTTCTATTGTGCTAATATGTAATAAGCAACATAAAAAATATCTCTCTCTATATATAAAGAATACAAGTTATAAGAGTATTTAAAGGTTTGGAAACACTTCTACATCCTTTGCATGGTTTAGAGGCAATGAGAATAACTTCAGTGAAGAGTTGAGTGTAAGGAGTTATTACCTTGAACATTCAAGAAACATTTAATAACATGTGAAATAAGGTATTTAAACATGCCTCAACCAATTATGATTTAATTTTGGATCACCTGCATGATTAGTTTGGAATTTTTTTCTCACTAAAAATCATAAAATGTAAGAAGTGTGCCAAAAATAACATAAAAAGATGATTATCATGCACAATTTTTTTTTTAGTTCTTTTGGCACAATCTTTCTTACAATTTTTTGGCTCAATATCCAACTAGCTAGTAAATGTTTTGTAAAATTATTATTGGACTGTGAGTGAGGAAAAAGAGAAATATCAAACATGAAAAAGATGTGCATGGCTTGTCACTTATCATGGGTTGAGTGAGTTTTATTGTTTTATTATTTGGATTAGAGGTAATATCATTATTTTTATTATTTGGAACCACTTCAACATCCTTTCCATGGTTTAGAGGTAATGCCATTGTTTTATTATTTGGAACCAGTTCAAACACCTATGCCAAAGTTACAACACAATGTGAAGTTGATTTTAATATTAAAAAAGCAAAACACAACATAAATCATTCCTAATTTTATGTTCACAACTCAAATTCTCTCTCATGGCCTAATCTCTCTGTTGTGCCAAGTGTTAGAAATAGGAATTACTAGGGGGGGGTAAATCAATAATTTACAAACTTTAGTTGCCAATAGGATATTATTTGTTACTTTAAATCATACATAAAAAAGTAATAAAGTAATGTTGAATAGTAATAGTAACCATGCATAAAGATAACTCATAACACCATATTTTGTTAACTAGGCCCCGGTGGGGATGATACCCACTAGATAATATACTGATATATAAGTTCTTTGTTAGAGGATGGACCCTGTTAGGAGTCAATGAGAAAATTTAGTATAGAGAGTCATGTTAGGAGACTTTGAATCCCTATTAGAAGATTCCAACCCTGTTAGGAGTTGTAGTACAATAGATGCAAGATGAGCCCACTGCCCAAACATGCACTTCCAATTACAAGAAGAGCTCACTGCCCAAACAAGTAATTAAACTTCTGGAATATAGATTTTGTAACTTCTTTCTTGTATGATCTTTGATCTTTAGCACAATCTTGGATCACAAAATATCTTTACAAAACTTCGCATATATCCCTTTCATAAAAGTTCAAATACAATTTCTCAACACAACATATCATAAATTCTCAAGATAAAACACTTGAATTTGCAATATGTCCTTTGCATAAATATTGTGCTTTTACACAAATTGCAACTAGGTTGACTAAGACCATAATACACTTTTCCAACTTGGAGTAAACATCTATGATGTCGGCCCTAATTGGTCAAGTAATTATTTTATAAACAAAATAATTCCATTCCTTTAATTTCACTGTCCTATTTCACTAGTGAAACACAAATATATTTTTTCCATACAGTCTATATTGACTTTTGATGTTATACACATCATCACCAACATGGATACAATCTCCATCTAACTTCACTAGTCATAATGTGACATCAGTAACAAGTTACATACAAAACAATACAAATTTGTATACCAAATTCATACTTAAACAATTTTCTGAGTACCAAAAGATAAGTATCTTTATTTCTAAGGTTTCCTATAAGGATTTACATCATGAGTTTCTATAAATGAAAAAAAATACATATCTTTATTAGCCAATTGTCAACAATCTCCTCCTTTGGCATTGATGGAAAAAAAAAGGGAAAATTGGCTAAGTATCAAAAACTTAAAAAAATAACACAGTAGCATTACATTTATTACAACTTGTCCATCTTACATATGCTCCCCCTTACAATATGATTTCATAATTTAGAAATTTATCCTCTCTTTACCCAATTTACAATTTTCTTTTGCATTTTCTCCCCCTTTGACATTAATGAGAAAGGTTAAAATGTAAAAAGCTGTCCAAAAAAAATTGCTGTAAAAAATGTTGTTCTTTTGTCTTACGCTGATAGTATCTTCATGCAATCAACAAAACTTTCCTTCAGATTTCTCATAATTTTTGTCCATGTATCCTTGGTTGATTTAGTAGAGGTGAGAATTTTACATAGGGCATATGATGCAAACTCAACTGCATTAAGATCAGAGTATAAAAAGTTAGAATACGTGTCCTTGGCCTTGACACATTCGTCCAAATGTTTCTCAAAAATAGATATTTTTAGAGCAATATAATCTCTAACATCTGATACCCTATTCAAAATTAGTTCCTTCCAAAGTTCTTGTTTCCTGATATCAGTATGAATACTAGCCACTTGTCCTTCAAAATCATCAATTTTACTAGAAGGATGTTGTAATTGGCTAGATAGAGCCTCTAGCTAACTCATCTTTCCTCCAATCTAACTATCAATATCCTTAGTCAAATTATAAGATAGGGTACACTTGATGTACAATATCATGTCATCCTATTGATATTTCTAAAGTTCCTTGATACAAGTATAAGGACTTATCAAATTGTTCTTAATATTTTGGCAAATAGTGCTAAATAAGTTTGCATCATGTGAGATTTGTGCCTTTGTTTTTGCAACATTCAAAAAAATTGAAAATTCTTCATCAAGAGATTTTAGCACTAACTTTGCCTTATGTTTAGGATCTACTTTTGTATGTTGTACTGCCAGAGTATTATGTAACTTTTTAGTAACCTCCATTAAGGTGCTCTGTAGGCTCTTCACTGTCCTGTTCTTCTCCATAAGTTTTGATAAAGATGAGATCAAGTTAGTTTGATCATCATCATCATCAGTTGTTAGGATAGCAAGTGAAAGTAGAGTAGATGAACTAGAAGGTTTAGTGTCATCTTCCCTTTTCCTCTTTTTAGCTACCTCTTTGACTCTTCTTTCTCCTTCCTCTTTCACTTCTCTTTCCTTTCTTTTTTTTTATCTCTCTTTTCTTCCTCTTCTAATCTCTCCTTCTTATCTTTCTCTATTTTCATTTTCATTTTTTCTTCAAGTAATCTTTTCTTTTCTTCCTCTACTTTTCTTTTTATCTCATCTTCAAGAAATTTATGCTTGGTCTCTTATATTTTCCTTTTCTCTTCCTCTAATAACCTCTTTTGTTCTCCAATTTGTTTTAGTTGTTCTTCAATATCCTTCGTATGAGGTTCATTTTGTTCGAAATTCTCAAATGGGTTAGTATCATCAATGTTAATGGTAACATTGGTCTAATCTATCTGCATTGTGTCACCACTTACTGACACTTCTGAGGCTTTGGGTGTTGGTGAAGATGTTGCCTTGGACTCTGTCATCATCCGACTTATAATTGTCATAGTTTCACTTCTTATTTCATATTTCTCACCCACCATAAAAAATAATGGTCATACCTTGTTCCTCAAGTAAGGTGCTAGATTGTTCAATAATATCTTGATTTTATTCTTCATCATCAATCTTGCATATTGTTCTTATCATAGATGTCCAAAGTTATATTTCCTCTTCTCGCGCTAGTACCTTCTTTTCAATGAGTCTATCATAAACTTTCTGGTTTACCATGCCTTCAATATCCTTGAATTTTAGATTATTGGCTATTATGTATCACATAGTAGAGATATCAATCTGATCTTTCTCAAAATTATTATACAAGTAATAACATTTGTTCATCTGAAAAAAGTTTTCTTTATTAGAAATAGTCAAATTTATCTTCTCTATCTTTGACTTCCAGGGTTGTTGAGCTTTTCCTACTGATTGTTTAGAAGTAGTTACCTTCTTTGTCTATTTAACTTGTTGTTCTTGTTCTTCTTCTTCACTAGACTCAATATTTGTCAACAATGTCTTTTGTCTCTTTCCTGGTCTAGTGGCTTGTTGCTTGACCCTTTTAGTCTTGGTGTTCATAGCTTCCACTAATCTTTTTGATTTCCTCTTTGGCTCACTTGCCTGAACATCTCATTTTGACAAAGGTTGCTCATTTAATATACCTTGTTTTATAGTCTTCCTGACTATCTATGACTCACTCTTAGTGATACCAGCCTCTAATAGAGCTTTCTTCATTATTGTTTCTATCTTCTTGTGAGATGCTTTCTTCAAGGATGCCTTATAGGATCATTAGGTAATCTCATCATAAGTTCCAAATCTATACTCAGCTTGATCCTTCTCTGATTTCAACAATAAATCAATGTATCCAACTATTGTTTCATCACTCAATTCATAACCTAAGGGATCAAGAAATGTATCCCAAGGTTCTACTGCTTGAATATAAGTAAAATTTGTATCAATCATAACACAAATATCTTCTTTGAATCTGTTTACAATTGTAGGTGCAATTCTAAATCTTTGTCTCATCTCATTCTGAAATGTTTTCATTATCAAGTTCCCACTATCCAATATTTTATCTATTGGATGTCTTCTATATACATCTATAATCTTCTCCATTGTACATCTCTCACTACTCATAATCTCTGTGACTGAAAAATATGGAAATCTCTTAAGTACATGGAAAAATAAATGGTTGATCAGTGACTGAAATCTAAACACACCATTCGTAGTCCTTTTGACTTTCTCTAGGTTCTCAAGAAGTTGCATTCTTAGAATTTCACTAAGGATAACTTGTTCCTTCTCAACACACATCTTGTAGGCTGCATTGATGAATCTGGCTGACAATTCATCAATCTTAGAACTTGCACATATAGAGTAGGCAATGATTCTACTCAAGAATCTTACATCATTTTTTTTAATGGTGTTGATCACCATGGCCTTTCCATTATAAACTGCTTTGGTGTAGCTCTCAACCTTCTTCTCAATCAATTTCTCACCTATAGTTACATTTCCTTGTTTACTAAGACTAGTTACCTCATGAATAAATTTAGCTAAAATATCAACTACACTATCTTCCGTCCATATTTTTCCATCATGTATTCTACTTAGTATGATTTGTGTCCACTCATCTATGTCCAATTCTTCATAGAAATGATATTTGAATAGGTCTAGTTCCTTCAAATGCTCAAATCCACGTTTCATAGTCATACCATGATTAAAGACTAATTCCATATCCTTTTTCATATACTCACTTCTGATAGATTCAAACTTCTTGTTAAGATAACTTCCTAGATCTTTCAAATAAACTACATTGTTCATAGTAATGGATAATGTTGAATTAGGGTTTCCTTCTATGAGTTTCATGGAAACAACCTTCAATTTTCATCTCTCCTCATTCTCAACATTAGGAACCATTGACATATCCATGCTTCTATCAAATATAAAATTTTTATTGAAATAAATTTTGCAGATAAATGATAAAATACCTCTTTTGAAAGTAGGGTTTTCTTTGAAATCAGCTTTTCAAGTAGCTTTGAAGTGCTCTATGCTTCTAATGTTATCACAATGAAATGGTAATGAATTCTATACTCCATTTTATTCCTTCAACTTGAACTTGCATTAATTGCATACTTTGCAAACATGAAAAAGATGTCAATTATATTCTAAAATTAAATATCTTCTCAAGATCTTTTATCCAATCTTCAGATGCTACCCAAAGCTTACCATAGCTTCTTCCCATCATGAAAATTCTCCACCAAACATTGCTACTCAAACTTCTCAGTAAGAACATAGTTTTTATCTTCTGCTACAAATTGACTTATTCTATAATAAAAACAACTCTTAATTCCTTCATAATTAGTTTAGATAAGCTCCAAATTAGAAGTGAGCTTAGATATTGTCTAAACTTATCTTGATACACCTTTTCCCAACTTCTCTACCTCTACTTTGATCTCTTGATGAAGTTTTAGAATTATGGTGTTGTGAACAAGCTTAATTCAACTTAATTGAATCAAACTCAATAACTGACTTTGATCTTCATGTCTCATCATCTTTTAACTTTTCTTTTAAGCTATCTAATCCTTTTTAAAATGCCTCATTGATTTCTCCTTGTAGTTCACTGACTACATTTCTTTGTTCCTCATTGTCTTTGTTAGTTTCAGAGTTCTTCACATGGTTCCTTCTATCATTTCCAAAATTTCTTACATCATTCCTTCTATTTCTAAAGTTTCTTCCATTATTTCTTCTATCTCTGAGGTTTCTATCCATTCTACAATACTTTTTTCTATGTCTGAAGTTATTGCATAACTGACATACTAGAGTTCTACTTCTGGGATTCTTTTGATCATTAGGTGCATGAAAATTCTGAGCAATGTGTCCAAAGTTGTTAAACTTATAACACATGATCTATCTTCTTTCTTTATAAGGTCTTCCTTCTCTCAATGCCCTTTCATCAGATCTTCTTCTATCTATAGGGTTAGTATTTCTAGACATATTCCTATTCCTTCTATCATTATCATAGTTAGGTTTCCTACAATCAATTGTTTTATTATCCATACCATGACAATTATGACAATAAAAGTCCTTAACATGATTAAATGACTTATTTGTACAATCTCTTTTCATATGACCTATTTCATTACATGAAAAACACTTATCTCTAAATTTTTACATGGTTTCCTTAGGAGATTGCATTTTCTTCAGTTTATCCAATATCTAAACTTCCTTGTCTTGTTCAACTTCTTTAGGTTTATCAGAAGATAGACTAGATTCAATCTTATCATCATATTTATCTTTTTCTTTCAGGTCTGATCTAATGTTAGGTTTCTTTATAAACATGTTAAATAGATAACCAAGACTAGTCTTATCATAAGTAGGTCTTTGTATTGACATTAAATCATCAAGTTTTTCTCTACTAGATTAAATCTTCTCAACTTTTTTTTTATACTTAGTTAATTCACCTTTCACAATGGTGTTGTTCTTATAAAGTTCTTCATGATCTTCTTTCAATGTTTTAAATTCAAATGTCTTCTTCACCCGACTTTCTCTAAGATCTATATTCTCAGTCTTCAAATCAAATTCAAATTTTCTAGGATCACTCCTCAAAGTTAACTTCAAATTTGTAGTCTTTAGTTCATGCTTCAAAATCTTGTACTTTTTCTTTAGCTTTGAATAAGCATCATCACCAGTTTTAGATTTAGTATATTTGAGCTTGAATTTGAGATGTTCAATCTTTTCCTTCAATTGTCCAATGTATACTTTGGAGTCTTCATATCTATCCTTAAGCATATCTCTCTCTTGAGTAAGGAGATCAATTTGTTCAAGTGCCTCTTCAAGGTTCTTCATCAATAGTTCTATATCCATAGGGATCTTATTCAAGCTATTAAGCCTCTTCTCAGTAACTAAGCTCCGATACCAATTTTTAGAAATAGGAATTACTAAGGGGGGGGGGGGGGAGAATGAATCAGTAATTTACAAAATTTAGTCACCAACTAGATATTATTTGTTACTTTAAGCCATACATAAAAAAGTAATAAAGTAATGTTGGATAGTAATAGTAACCATGCACAAAGATAACTCATAACACCATATTTTGTTAAGTAAGGAAACCCTAGCCAAGGGAAAACCCTAGTGGGGATGATACTGACTAGATAATATACTAATATATAAGTTCCTTGTTAGAGGATGGAGCCTGTTGGGAGTCAATGAGAAAATTTAGTATAGAGAGTCCTTGTTGGGAGATTCCAAACCTATTAGGAGTTATGCCAACCATGTTAGGAGTTGTAGTATAGTAGATTCAAGATGTGCCCACTTCCCAAACATGCACTTCCAATTACAAGAAGAGCTCACTACCCAAACAAGTAATTAGACTTTTGGAATATAGATTCGGTAACTTCTTTCTTGTCTAATCTCTAATCTTCAGCATGATCACAAATCACAAAATAGCTTTACAAAACTTCTCATATATCATTTTACAAGAGTTCACATATAATTTCTCAACACAACATATCATAACTTTTCAAGATAACACACTTGAATTCACAAGATGTTCTTTGCATAAATACCATGCCTTTACACAAATTTCATCTAGGTCAACTAAGACCATAATACACTTTTCCAACTTAGAGTAAACATCTAGGATGTCCGCTGTAATTGGTCAAGTAATTATTTTGTAAACAAAATAATTTTGTTCCTTTAATTTTATTGTCCTATTTCACTAGTGAAACAAGAATATCTCTTTTATGTATAGTCTGTACTGTCTTTTGAGGTTATACACATCATCAACAACATGTATACAATCTCCATCAAACTTCACTAGTCATAATATAACATCAGTAACAAGTTACATACAAAATAGTACATTGTTGTATACCATATTCATACTTAGACAATTTTTTGGTACCAAAAGTTAAGTATCTTTATTTTTGAGGTTTTATTTAACCATGTACATCATGTGTTTCCATAAATGACAAGAATTACATATCTTCATTAGCCAAATGTCAACACCAAGATCTCTCTGTTTATATACATACATACATACATATACAATGATCACAAGGGCATGACAACAAAATCCTAGATTTCCACCAATCTCCACAATCCACAAGATGTCTCTATATATGTACATACATACAAACATCTACATATGCAATTTTTTCACCTTGTAATGCATTGAAAGGCATTTGATTAGAAATATGGAAAAGTTGCAAAAATTGACAAAAAGTTGTCATGCAAAAAATCTTAGAAGTCACTTAAAGTAATTTAATTTCAAATATTGGTAGGAATTCAAAGTCATTTGTTTTGAAATATTGGAAAATTTCAAAAATTGCAAAAAAAAAGTTGTCATACAACTTTTCTTGCAACTTTTCTTACGAAAATGGAAGATCAACAGTTAGTTTATTGTTTTGATTGAACATGTAGGAATGAATTTGAAAGGTTAAGAGGTTTGACCTATAAAGTGAATATATTCAACCTAGGAAAGGGTTGGAATGTGTTGTGTAGAATTTGAATCAAATAAACAAGTGTTTTGGTGGGAAAGAGATGTGTAGACAACAAGTACAAATCTAAGATCTTCTTGCAGTGTTCAGTATGTACTTGTGTTTTATTGTGAAAAGTTTTGTTTTTATCATTTTTTAGCATAATGATTATTTTATATCATATAGAATTAGTTTGTGCTTGATTTTCATTTATTTGGGTCTTCTGGTTAACCTAGACTACTGTTGAGATTTGATTGAAAAGATCATTGCTAAAAAAAAGGGATTGTTAAAGTAGAACGTATGTTTCAATCATTGTTTTTTCAGTCATGTCAAACTTTCTATTTCTTGGTAAGAGAATTTCTTATAAGATCTAAGTACTATCACTTAGTTGATTGATGAAGAGGATTTAATCAATAAGATGTAACAATACCACCTAGAGAAAAGGTTGAGTTATGCTTATGTAAAGAAGTACAAGGACTAGTTAAGACAATGGTGAAATGATGTATTGATAATCTACTTGACTATCTACAAAGCTTGACTGAGTTGATAGTGGGTGCCAAGAAAAGTTAGTTCATGCTGAGTAGAAAATTAGTTGGTGTCAAGTAAAACCAAATTCTAGTGTGTGCCAAGTAAAATAGTTTATGCCAAGAAAACACAATAGGTGTTGAGCATTAGTAAAATGTAGTTGATGTCGAGTAAACTCATAGTTGATGTTGAGCAACATAGTATGTGTTGAGCATCAAAACATTTATAATGTTGAACTGCTACATTACTAGAAAAGTCAAAGATTCGCCAAATTTGAGCTGACAAGTTTGTTTTCTTGAAGTCTGTGAACTAGGTGGAAGATAAGGCTAATGAGATGGTGGTAAAAAATTTGAGATAAACCATTTTTAGGTGAATTCAAATGGATTCTAGGAGAAGTTTCAAGAGAATAAAAGATAAGGGGTAAATACATTGTATCCTACCTAATCTATCCAAACCCTAAAATGGATGATGGAAAACAAAGCGAAAAAATTATTCTAATTTCCTATTTAAGGAATGTCTAGTCATGAAGCAAAGTATCATGGGGAAGATATTGAAAAGGTTAGAAAAGACCAAGGAAGAACAACAATAAAGAGATAAGGACTCTACTTCATCAAGTGACCATAGAAGTGACTACATTGGCATACCAAGAAGGAAGGCTTAAGGAGATATATGTTTGAAGGGTGAACAAGCTATTAGAGCTGCAAAGAATAAAAGACAAGAAAATTGAGGACTGAATTGTGATCTAAAATCTACAAGATAAGTTGTAAGTTGTATTAGATCAAAACTCTACTGTTACTCTCTAACAATTGTATCAGTCAGGGTAAAATCCTTTGGACTAAGGTTGACTTAACAGTCATTAGAAAATCCTTTAACATGGTGGCATTCCAAGTCAATGGCCTAAAGTCCTTTAACCAGGCTTACTTCTAACAAGGTGATTGAAATCCCTTAGCTGAGTCACATTTAACTGTGTGTGTTGTAACCTTTAACAAGGTTGGCCTTTCCTAGGGCATAACTTTAGAAGAGTGAAAAAGGAGTAGCATGTTACTGGTGGTTTTTCCCAAATTGGGTTTCCATGTTAAATGATTATGTCAAGTGTGTGTATTAATTTTCATGTTTCATTTTTTTATTTTTGCATGTTGATTTAATAGTAACCTGCAAGTTTTGGTGATAAGCTTGGATACATGCATAGATATGAATGTTTACTAAGCTAAGTGAAAAGTTTGATTGGTACATTTGGACCTTGAATAATTGATTCACCCCCCGCTCCCCCCCTCTCTTAGTTATTCTAAAGAATTCTAACAATTGGTATCAAAGCCACCTATTGATAAAACCAGTTTGAAGATACTAGAAGCACAAAGTTCAAGATGTCCAAGAGAGAAGTACCCAAGCTTAACAGAGACAACTTCCCTACATGGAAAAGTCTAATTCAATTAAATCTTGGATGAATAGGAGATCATGCACAATCCTCCATTATAGTGGAACATGTTGATCCTACTAAAGTTCCTACTACTGAATATATGAAGAAGAAGAAAGAACACAATCAGGTAATGTTGGAGATTGCCTCTGCTCTCAACAATGCAGAATTTGATGACGTCAAGGGATGTGACACTACAAAGAAGATGTTGGATGCCTTGTATACCATCTATGGAGGAGACAAAAAAATTCAAAGAGCCAAGTTAGAGAGCTTCAGAGGTAAATTTGATGACATGAGAATGGAGGAAGGTGAGAACATTGCTCAATATGTTGCTAGAATAAAAGAAGTAGTTAGTGCAATAAGAGATGCTGTTGGTCAAATAGAAGATGATACTATTCTAAGAAAAGTCTTAAGAATATTACTACATGTATATGCTATTAGAGAATCTCTAATTCAAGAATTGAGATGTATTCAAGAAAACACACTAACTCTTGAAGGTCTGGTAGGTAGACTCATTGCTTTTGAGCTATCCAACTTTGACAACTACAAGCCAGAGAGTCTTGAATATGCTTTCAAGGCTAAGTTTCTATTGAAAGATTCTGATGAGAAGAAGCAAAATAAGAAAACAAAGATAAAACATGTTTCTAGTGATAGTGATACTGATGAAGAAGATGTTAATCAACTGGAAGCACTATTCGGAAGAAGATTCCATAGAGGAAAAGGAAAATTCAGAGGTAAGTTACCCATCATTTGTTTTTATTGCAATGAGATTGGTCATATTCCAACTAGGTGTCCAGAGAAGAAAAACTTCAAAGGAAATGAAAAATACAAAGGTAGAAGAAATGAAGAATGCAAAGATTACAAAGACAAAGGCAAGAAGTGCTACATTATTGAAGAAAAGGATTCTGATGAACATGATGATGAAGTAGTTTATGTTGCAATGAAGGATGAGTTTGATGAAGATGAGGTAGCTACACTGGTGACCTGTGTAAACAAAAATGACAAATGGATCATTGATAGTGGACGCTCATATTACATGATAGGAGATAAAAGTAAGTTCATAACCTTAAACCGTTATGATGGAAATAATGTTAGATTTGGTAATGATGCTCCATGTTTGATAAAAGGAAAAGGTTCCATTAAACTCATAGAACATATCTCATGTGATAATGCTTACTATGTTGAAGGATTGAATTATAATCTATTGAGTGTGTCACAATTAAGTAATGTGGGATGCAAAGTTTAATTTGGAAACAAGACTGCCAAGATTTATACACAAATTAGAAATTGATAGGAAAAGGAGATCAAACTAGAAGCAATCTATTTTACCTTGATATAGAGGATGCTACTTGTCTTGATGTAAAAATTGATGATGTGTGGCTGTGGCATAAAAGGTTATGTCATGTTAACTTTGATAACTTGATTAGTATCAGTAACATGAAGAAAGTTAGAGGTCTTCCCAAGTTGAAAAAGCCTATAATGTGATATGCAATCAATGTCAGCTAGGAAAAATATGACTAAGTCAAGTTTCAAAAGTAAAACTCATACCTCTAGAGAGATACTAAAGATTGTTCATACTAACTTGTGTGGACCTATAGAAGTACAAAGTTACAAGGGACACAAGTACATAATGTTATTTGTAGATGATTACTCTAGGATGATGACAGTCATGTTTCTAAAGAAAAAGTCTGATGCCTTTCAAATGTTAAAGTGGTTCTTGGTAAAAGTTGAAAAAGAAATAGGTAAAAGTATGAAATTTTTGAGATCAGATAGAGGAGGAGAATTCAAATCAAAAGAGATTGAAATATTATGTAATGATAAAGGAATCAAAAGATAGACTTCTACACCTGGGACCCCTCTACAAAATGGAATTGCTAAAAGAAGAAATAGATCAATAATGGATTGTGCTAGGACACTTATAATAGAAAATAATTTTGCTCTAAAGTACTGGAGATAAGCTATAAGTACAACTATTTATACCCTAAGCCGTGTGTAAATCAAGAAAGGTACTACTTGAACACCTTTTAAATTATGGTATGGTTACTCACCTAATGTAAAATATTTTAAGGTATTTGGGAGAAAATATTACATCTTAAATATGTTAGGAATGGTAAGTTTGATGCAAAAACTGATGAAGGTATATTCCTTGGCTACTCCACAAGAAGTCAAGTATACAAGTGTTTAAATACTAACACAAACAAAATTGTGGAAAGTGCAAATGTAAATTTTGATGAATACACAGAAGTTCATGATGTTGAATTCATCAAAAGGCTAGAAGAATAAAAATCATTTGTATACTTCTATGAATGAATGTCTGCTGAAGAAGAAGCTTCCAATCAAGTTGGGAACCAACAACAAGTTTTAGTAACTGCTGAATCACAACCAGTGAATGCCGAATTGAATTTAGGAATTGAACTACATTTAGATGTCAAGTTACAAAATGAATAAATTATGCATTTTGATTCTAAAGTTAGTGTACATGAAAGAGATGTTGAGATACTTGATATAAATATACATAGTGACTCTGGAGCTGAAAGATAAAATGAAGAAACAAGAGCTAAGCCAAGACTATCCAAATATGTTAGAAGACATCATCTTGCTGATCAAATCATTGGAAATAAAGATGCTAGACCAATGACGAGGAATAGACTGAGGAATGAATCATGCTTGCTAAGCAAGAAAGAACCCAAGATAATAAAAGATGCACTAGAAGATGATGACTGTTGCAAAGCCATGGAAGAAGAAATTGAGCAGTTAGAGAAAAACAAAACTTGGAGCTTAGTTCCAAGACTAGATGAAAAAAATGTTATTGGCACCAAGTGAGTATTTAGGAATAAGTTACATGAAAATGCTGAAATCACAAGGAACAAATCCAAATTGGTTTGCAAAGGATATGCACAAGAGGAAGGAATAGACTATGGGGAGACATTTACCCCTATTGCAAGAATGGAAGGAGTAAGAACTATACTTGCATATGCTACCTACAAAGGATTCAAAGTTTATCATATGGATGTTCAGTTTGCATTTCTGAATGGCATACTAGAAGAAGTCTGCATAGAACAACTAGAAGGATTTGTTGATGACAACAACAAGAATATGGTATGTAAACTACACAAAGCTCTTTATGGTTTGAAACAAGCACCGAGAGCATGGTATGGAAGACTGCATAAGTATCTTGTGAAGATTGGATTTGAAAGAACTAATGATAATAATAATCTATACATTAAGAAAAAAAAAGATAAAGGCATTCTATTATCTAAAATCTTTGTCGATGATATAATATTTGGAAGACAAGATGCTTTATGCAAGGATTTTCCTAATAAGATGAAAATTGAATTTGAAATGGCAATGTTTGGTGAGATCAAACTATTTGTGGTACTACAAATATATCAATTGAAGTATGGCATATTTATCACCCAGTCAACGTACATCAAGGAAATACTAAAAATATTTGGACTTGAAGATTCAAAACCAATATGCACACCCATGATATTAGGACACAAACTATCAAAGAATGATGATTCTGTTGGAGTAAATCAATCATTATAAAGGTTAATGATTGGCAAGTTGCAATATCTTGTACATAGTAGACCTGATATTACATGATTTGTTGGGATAGTTGCAAGATTCTATGCAAATCCTAGAGAAAATCATTTAATGTCCATGAAAAGAATAATGAGATACTTGAAAGGAAAAAAAGATTTTGGCCTATACTACAAGAAGAATGAAAAGTTTGATTTAAGAGCCTACACTAATGTTGACTGGGGAGGCAATATAGATGACAAAAAGAGCACCAGTGGAGAAGCACTTTTCTTAGGCAAGAGGCTAGTTACATGGACTAGTAAGAAATAAAGTTGTAGCTCACAATCCATGGCTAAAACTGAATATGTTGCTACTTCTATAACCTACGCAAACATTGTATGGATCTAGCATCTACTCAAAGGAATGAGGGAAGAAATAACAGAACTTGCGATACTTTATTGTGATAACACCAGTGATATAAATATATCAAAGAATCCAATGATGCATGCCAAGACAAAGCACATTACAATCAAATATCATTACTTAAGAGAGCTAGTTGAAGACAAAGATGTGAAGATGGAGTATGCCAATTCAAAGGAACAAATTTTTGACATCTTCAAAAAACCATTACCTAAGGACACATATGAATATCTTAGAGGTAAGTTAGGGGTGATACCCCTATCAAAGGTTGTTTAAGTAACATAAGGACTACCCTGAATCAAATAGGTTGATTTCCAAATGTCACAAATTGATGTAGAGGATCTTACTTTAGGTACTGCCTGAAGTAATCAAAGTGTTGAAACCCCAAAATAGTCAAGAGCAAGGTGACAGAGGGAGAAACTAATGATACAACAAAGTTCTATATCTATATGTTGAGATGAAAAGATGATATGTCTTTGGCATTGTTGTCAAAGAGGGAGAAATAATAGAAACTAATCAATAATAGAAGAAGATTCCAAAATAGATCAGGGAGAAAGAACAAAGAGGGAGGAATATCAAAAACTGATAATCTACCTAATAAGAGGGAGTCATAAGAAAGAATTTTGTAACCTAATGGAAGATGTTGATAGAGGGATAATTTTGATACAAGATTTATTTTTGGTATTGTCTTACTATTTTAACTTAGTCAGTTTGGTCAAAAAAAATATTTTACCATTTAGGTGACTTTGTTGATCAATTTGGTTTTCCATCAATGCCAAAGAGGGAGATTGTTGAGATCTGATTGAAAAGATCATTGCTAAAAAAGGGAGATTTTTGAAGCAGAACATATATTTCAATCATTGTTTTCTCACTGATGTCACCCCTGCTATTTGTCGGTAAGATAATTGATTATAAGATCCAAGTCCTATCACTTAGTTTATTGATGAAGAGGATTTAATCAATAAGATGTAACAATAGCACCTAGAAGAAAGGTTGAGTTATGGTTATGTAATGTAGGACAAGGATTAGTTAAGACAATGGTGAAATGATCTATTGATAATCTACTTGAAGTTATAAAGGTTGAGTACACTAAGAAACTTTAGAAGAACAAGTAATACTAAGACTATCTACAAAGCTTGACCAAGTTGATAGTAGGTGTTGAGAAAAGTTAGTTCATGCCGAGGAAAAAATTAGTTGGTGCCGAGTAAAAGAAAATTCTAGTGTGTGTCAAGTAAAATAGTTGATGCCAAGCAAACACAATAGGTGTCAAGCATCAGTAAATCATAGTTGATGCCGAGTAAACTCATAATTGATGCCAAGCAATGCAGTATGTGCTAAGCATCAAAAGATTAATAATGATGAGCTACTGCATTATTAGAAAAGTCAAAGATTCTCCAAATCTGAGCTTACAAGTTTGTTTTCTTGAAGTCTATGAACCAGGTGGAAGATAAGGCTGATGAGTTGGTGGTACAAAATTTGAGATAAACCAATTTTAGGAAAATTCAAATGGATTCTAGGAGAAGTTTCTAGAGAAGACAAGATAAGGGGTAGATACATTGTATCCTACCTAATCCACCCAAACCCTAAAATGGACGATGGAGAACAAAGTGGAAAAAGTATTCTAATTTCCTATTTAAGGAATGTCTAGTCATGAAGCAAAGTATCAAGGGGAAGATATTGAGAAGGTCATAAAAGAAGGCTTAAGGAAATATATGCTTGAAGGGTGAACAAGATGTCAAAGCTACAAAGAATGAAAGGCAAGAAAATTGAGGACTAAATTTTGATCTAAAATCTACAAGATAAGTTTTAACTTGTATCAGATCAAAGCTATACTATTACACTCTAACAATTGTATCAGTTAGGGTAAAATCCTTTGGACTAAGGTTGACTTAATAGCCATTAGAAATTTTTTTAATAGGGTGGCATTCCAAGTGAATGGTCTAAAGTATTTTAACTAGGCTCACTTCTAATAGGGTGATTGAAATCCCTTAATCGGGTCACATTTAACAGTGTGTGTTGTAGCCATTAACAGGGTAAGTCTTTCATGGGGCATCACTTCAGAAGAGTGAAAAGGAGTAGCATGTTACTGGTCATTTTTCCAAAATTGGGTTTCCACATTAAATCATTGTGTCAAGTGTGTGTATGAATTTTCATGTTTCATGGTTTTATTGTTGCATGTTGATTTAACAGTAACATGTAAGTTTTGGTGATAAGCTTGGATACATGCATAGATATGAATGTTTAATAAGCTAAGTGAAAAGTTTTAAAGGTACATCTAGACCTTGAATAACTAATTCACACCCCCCTACCCCCTCCCCCCCCCCCCCCACCTCTCTCAGCTATTCCAAAGAATTCTAACAACTACAGTTAGGGGTTTAACTGAAATGGCTCCTCCCTCCTAATTTCAATGGTGGAAAACATAATTATTTGTTTGTAGAAGGGTATTAGGATGAAGATGTCCTTTTTGGTTCTTATTTCACCACCACCCACAAAATTGGGATATTCTAGCAACATTTGAGGCTAAGCAATTGGTATGCTTGGTGTGTTGACAATCTAAAATAATGTTGCAAAAGACAAAGAATATATCATGGATGCTTGATATCAAATGAGTATCAATGTAGAAGGATTTCCTTGGTGGTGGACATTTTTTTTTTGATGTGGGTCTTAGGTTTGAAGGCTTAAAATCCCAAACAATGTTATTACACCCATTACTTACATCAAAACTAGAATTCAAAACAAAAAAATATAGGGGAGGGTATGATAGTAGCATTACTAATGTATTAATTTTTATGGGTCACTCAGTGGATACAATGTTTAATTTTTTTCTCATTTAATTTCTTTCTGATAACAATACAAATGAGTGATAATCGTGTGTTTAAGAAACTAACCTCTTTATTTAAACTCACTAAATACTTCTTGCAAGATGAATTACTATTAGTAGTTGCATAGCTTCATAGAGAAACTATGGATCAAAACTACTCCAATTACTTGATAGTTACATGTAGATTCTATGGGGAAAATGGGATGGAGCATGGTGGAGTTATCTTGGGATGTTAAATATGAAGAGGTAAAAGTGCTTGCTTCCATGGTTAGTAAGGGTGCAAGCCATCCAAATTGCTAAGATGCAATAGTTTTTAGACGGTTTTGTTTGTCATATGATTTAAATTCACTTGCTATCAAACATATCTCCTACTAAATGATTTAAATTTTAACACCTAAAGATATTTCATATGCAGACATAATGCTGAAGAAAAATGATGTAGCATTGTTCATATATCAAAAGTCAACAATATACAATTAATATCAGAAAAAAATCAAAGTATCCATACCCTGATTGTCAAATTTGTCCTGTCAACATTTGGAAGAAATTGCAATCCAGCCCTTGTTTGTGTACACCAGCATGCATTCTTTATAATTCAAGATAGATTACAAGTCTTTCTAAAAAAAACCACACACACAAAGATTGACATATAACAATGCAAAATCATTCTAACTCATAACATAAACAATAAAATAGCTTAAATTTTTTGTGTTGGTTTATAGATCATTAAACAACCTACCAACCAAATTGGCTTCAAACCCTAGAAAATTATTAGAATGGATAAGATAATAATAACCAGAGCTCATCTCCACTCTTGATTTTTCTAGCCTCTTCTCTTCAACAACCTTCTTACTAGATAGAGAAAAAATGAACTTGGTTTGAAACAAGGAAAGCCTTGCAAATTGTTTTATGAAAACCCTTAGCTTCAACGATGTTGTAAAAATCTTCATGAAGCCTCCCTCCCACCCACACTTTGCCATGTGAATAAATAAATTTTCACTTTTCTTCTTCTTTGTTTATATCTCCAACAATGTAAAAATATTGGTACTAAACTTAACTTTTGTCAAAATTTTGATGTTATCGAGATCAGATTTAAAAAATAATAATTTTGATATGCCAAATTGGCTTGCTATCGAAATGTTTAGTCAAAAGTGACCCCCAAATGTGCTAGTGAAATATGCTTCCTTTTGAGATCATACACAAATTCATCAAACTCATTTGGTACACTATAAAAGTTTGAATTATTTATGCCTTATGTATATCTTTTTGAAATAATAATACGTCTAATTGAATACCTTAGGTAGTGTAGGGCAACATATTATTAGAATATATAGTCCACATATATAAATAACAGAGGGGTGAATTAGTTATACAAATAATATCACCAATAAAAAACTTTAAACAATCTTAACCATATGAGTAAAGTAAATTGAAACCAAAACAAGATACTCATACATAATACCACTAGATATATTAACAAGAGAAACCCTTGATCATAGGAAAACCTCAGTGGGGATGGTACACACAAGATGGTGTACTAATATAAATATTCCTTGTTAGAGGATAGACCCTATTAGGATTTTGTTACAACATTAAATACATATGAGTCCCTATTAGGAGACTTTGAATCCCTATTAGGAGATTCCAACCATGTTAGGAGTTATGCCAACCCTATTAGGAGGTGTGGAAGATAGTTAGTCCCATTGCCCAAATAGCTTGGAGGGAAAGACCAATGAACCCACTATCCAAATGATCTCTGTATTATTCCTTGAAGAATAATAGAACTATAATGTACTTCCTTCCTCTAGATCTATCATGTCAACTGGATTTCTACTCCTTTTGATCTTGTAACTAGATCATGAACTATGCATCCAATAATCCCTTGGATCACTTACACGCATTCAATCAACATTCTGCTCCTTTTTGTACTTCACAAGTATAATGCACAATAGATATTTGATTCAATTACAATTAAGGAAAACATATTTCCATTATACCATACCTTCATAATAATTTCTTGAGTTGGCCTTAAGGTTTTCCAAACTAATTAAAATAAGATATATAATTAATTACAATTACACCAGCACTGTCATCTCACAGCCTATACAAAATTTTACACGTACAACTCCAGGTCTTGCACACTTGTTGAAATAATTTCCTAGTTGTCCTCTATCACTAGCTAATTGGACATCACCTCATTATATCTTGACTAAAAGATATAATACAAACATCAGAAACTTCCAAAGAGATGCTCTGTGTATGCACTACTCACAATAAATCAAACACAACTATCATACATCTTTGATTCTAATGTCCTCTTAACCATTCCATCAAGACACTCTCAGGAACATGTCCATAACTATGCATCACTTAACCCTTACTCATTTACTGCACAACATAAGATCTTTGACTGCTATTCTTCCAATCTCTATAGAACTATTTCTATGGTGACATCAATGAAAAACATAGTCATGAATGTAACATATCAATACTCTACAATGCTTAGGATACTCCCCCAATGTAGTATCATTAAAATTCATGTTAACAATCTCCCCCTTTTTCATTGATGGCAACATAGATGAAAAACTATCTAAGTTCCAAGAATACCAAGTAAACTTTAGTTGCTACATTTTTTAGCATCTTTACACAAATCTTTCTAAATCTCTCTAAAAAGATATCTCTCCCCTATTACTTAGGATTACTTCTCATTAACACTCTCCTCTATGCCTTAGGAGACATTTTTTCATGTTTATCTCTCCCCCATTAACGTCAATGTGAAAGGTGTCAATCATAATACCAATTTTGTTAATTACCTGCTCAAATTATCAACCACCTCAAGTGACCAAAGAAACTATTCAATACCATATACCAAATACCAAAAGTCTTTAATGACTTAGTACTTACTAGAAACTCCCCCATTCAGGAAGCACCAACATAAAGTCCAGTCAAATAATAGTGTTTTGCACCACTGAACTGATGCATTCTTTGCATCTCCTACTTAGAAGTAGCAAAGGGCATAACCACAAGCATACCTCTTAGGTACTCAAATGTATCTTTCAAAAAAGGTTTCATAAAGATATCTACAATCTGATCTTTGTTACTTACATAATCTAATCTGATCTCTTTTTCTATTACTTTCTCTCTGAGCACATGATACTTAATTGATATATGTTTAGTTTTAGAATGCAATATAGGATTCTTAGATATATTCATTGTACTTGTGTTATCATAGTAAATGATAACATGTTCTTCAATCTCAATTTTGATATCCTTCAACATCTACTTCATCCACATAACTTGATTATAGTTATTTATTATTGCAACATACTCTGCCTCAGTTGTGCTTTATGAAATATAATCTTGCTTCTTTCTTAACCAAGAAACCAATCCTCCTCCATCACTGGTGCTCTTTCTATCATCCATAATACTTTCCCAATCAACATTAGTATATGCAAAAAGTGTGAAATCATTTAATCTGTCATATGAAATTCCATAGTCAAATATCCCTTTTATATATTTGAATATTCTCTTTACTGCTGCAAAATGATATTCTTTAGTATTAGCCTAAAATCTAGCTACTATTCAAACTACATTTTCTACATCTGGTCTTGTGTGAGTCAGATACTACAAACCTCCAATCATTGATCTATAATTATTTTGTTCTATTGTAGGTGTCTTATCACTACTAGATAACTTATGAATTGTTATCATGGGTGTACCAAAAAGTTTACAACTTTTCGAACCAAACCTTTTCAACAAGTCTTTTAGGTACTTATTTTGTGATATGAATATACCATCATTATTCTGTGCAATCTACAATCCTAGGAAAAAAATCATTTCTCCTATCATGCTCATTTCAAATTCATTCTTTATATCTTTATAAAATTTGCCACTAGCTTCATCAATAAAATCCAAGCTTTGCCAAGTAACTGTCCAACCTTGCATACCAGGTTCTTGGTGCTTTCTTTAGACCATAAAGATATTTCTTCAATCTACATACCATGTCTTTTTCTTCTAATACAGAAAAACCTTTAGGCTTCTCAATATAAACTTCTTCTTCTAGTTCTCCATTCAAAAATGCAGATTTGACATCCATCTGATAAAGCTTGAATTTCTTGTTCACTACATAAGCCAGAATCATCCTCACTTCTTCCATTCTTGCTATAGGTGCATATGTTTCCTCATAATCAATGCCTTCTTGTTGTGAATAACCTTTACAAACAAGTCTATCCTTGTTTCTCACAACCTCTCCTTGCTCATTCATCTTATTTCTGAAAAATCATTTAGTTTCTATCACATTCTTGTCCTTTGGTCTAGGAACCAATTCCCATGTATCATTCTTTATTATTTGATCCAATTCTTCCTTCATTTCTTGGATCCAATGGTTATCCTTGACTGCTTCATCTATCACTTTTGTTTAACTTGAGATATCAAACATATCTCCTTATTTACTCTATTCCTTGTCATTACTCCTTTGTCCTTGCTTCCAATTTTCTACTTAGGAGGGTCATTCATTATCATATTTCTATTAGGGGTGGAAGTTGACATCTCAACTCTTATTTCTTCTATAGGTTTAGATCTCTGCTCTTCTCCTTGTTCAATAATTTGTGCATCATTTTACAAGTCATTGTTATTTTTAAGGAAGACTTCAACATTTTGTCTAAAAATTGTAGACTTATCCAATTTCTTCATCTAAATTATAATCTATCATATTTTCTTTAATTCCAAACTTCACACCAATCCTCACATTTACACACTCAAAAATTGTCTTAGTTCTATAGTTAAAGCATATGTAAGCCTTACTTTTCAAGGAGTGGCCAAAAAACATACCTTCATCATTTCTTGGATAAAAAACTTACCAATGTGATCGGCTCTTAATATAACATTTTCTCCCAAATATTATGAAATATTTGACTAGTTGTGAATGTTCAAACCATAGTTCATAATGTGTCTTGTCCATATATTTTATGATTTGTACCTTTTTCAGAGTATACACTACTTCTTTTTAGGGTGTCTTAGAAACATCATTCTAAAATAGCATCACTCTAGATGCCTCTGCTATAGATTTATGTCTTCTCTTAGTAATCCCATTTTTCTCATGTGTTCTAGGTGCATATAGTTTTCTTTTGATTCCATTTTCTTCACATAATATGTTAAATTCTCTAGAGGTAAATTCTCCTCCTCTATCAGATCTCAAACATTTAATCTTAAAACTAGGTTCATTCTCAACTCAATTCTTATATATCTTGAACTTCTCAAAAGCTTTTTATTTCTCTTTAATAAATACTACCCACATCATTCTATTGAAATCATTGACAAAAATCATAAAATACCTTTCACCATAGAATCCTTTGGTTCTTGCAGGTCCACTTAGATTTGTGTAAAAAATCTCCAACTTCTCTATGGTAGTAAATTTCTTGCTAGGAAAATACACTTTCCTCTACTTGGCCAAAACACATTCCTTGTATTGTAATGTTAGTAGACTTAATAATATTAGGCAAATCTCTCACTGCAAACATACTACTAACCTTCACAATATTATCAAAGTTTATATGAAAAAATCTTATATTCCATAACCAACTGTTATCAATCTTTTCTACCAAACATGTCATCTAAGTATGACTCAACTAAAATACATTACCTCTAGATCTAGTGCTAGTTCCAATCATCTTACCGTCTCTATGTTTGATAGTGTAGGTCTTCTTAGTAAACTACAACTAATAACCTTTTTCCACCAACTGTCCAACACTAAACAAGTTATACTTCAATCCATCAAAAAAATAGATATCCTCAGTGTTAGTTTTACCATCAAGAGTAATGGATCCAATTCCTATAATATGATAGGCTACATTGTTACCAACTCTAAAAATTCCTCCATCATGATCCTTGAACTTAACAAACTATTTCATATCACTAATCATGTGGTGTGAACAACCGCCATCAATTATCCAATCAGATTTCTTTTCAACTTGGGTAACTAGAGCTCTTTCTTCTTTAATTTATTTTTCAAGATCATCTTACTTGATAGCCACAAATCCTAATCCATCATCACTTTCACTCTGACCTTATCTCTTCTAGGATTAAATTTTCCTTTATACTTTTTCTATCTCTTAGGACATTTAGATGCATAATGACCAAATTTATTACAAGTCCAACATTTAAATATTTTCTTACCATCCTTTTTATCTTCTCATCAAAAGGGCTATTCCTTCCTCTATCTTCTTGTCCTCATTAGCTTTGATGCTAGTAGAAAAATCTTCATAGGTGCTTGCTCTCCTTGTCAAATTAGATCAAATGTTTCAGGCACTAAAGGTTGTTTTGACTATTGGAAGTTCACTAGACTATCTTAGATCTTCTTTTTTTGATTCCAATCTACCAAGAAAGGTTTCCTTGGTGTAATCCTTAGTGTAGGGCATCACTAGTTGTATCATCTATGCAATTGGCTTGAAAGGTAGTGACAAAGTTTTCAAAATCTTCCATATGACTTCATCATCATCTTTGGTTCCACCATGAGATTGGATTCCTGAAATTATTTCTAATATTCTATCGATATAACTTCTTATAGATTCATCTACCATCATCTTAGCATCTTGATATGCACATATCCAACTTTGTAAGCTCATTCTTTTTCATGATCATCACCTTCAAAAGTAGATTCTAATGCTTTCCAAATTTCATCAAATTTTTCAAGTGACTTTACCTAATTGTATCCATTCTTTGGAAGGGTTAAAAATAGAGCTTCTCTTGCTCTCATGTTACACATGAACAAATCTCTTTCTTCCTCATTGTAATCTTCCACCTTTGATTCTTTAATTATTTTCTTCTTTCCCTTTGTTAAGATCCAATATCTCGAACCCATGCACAATAGACGAGTCTTCATCTTCTCCTTCCAACTGTCATAGTTGGCCCCATCAAATCTAGGACTATCTTTTATGAAAATATTTTCCATCAATCTCCCAAAGTTGTTAAGCTTAACCTTCAAGGACCTAATGCTCTAATACTAATTGTTAGAATATATAGTCCACAGATATAACTGTGAGGGAGGGGGTGAAGAAATTATATAAATAATATCATCAATAAAAAAATTTAAACAATATTAACCATATGAGTAAAGTAAACTAAAACCACAACAAGATACTCATACATAATAACACCAAATATGTTAATTAGGGAAGCCCTTGATCAGAGGGATGACCTAGTGTGGATGTTACCCACAATATCATGTAATAATATAAATATTCCTTGTTAGAGGATAGACCCTCTTAGGATTCTATTACAACATTTAGTACATATGAGTCCCTGTTAGGGTTAGGAGACTTTGAATCCCTATTAGGAGTTGTGGAAGATAGCTGGAACCACAACCCAAATAGCTTTGAGAGAAAGACCAATGAACCCACTATCCAAATGATCTATGTATTATTCCTTGCAAAATAATAGAATTGAAATGTAATTCCTTCCTTTTTCTTTGTCTTGTCACTCAGACTTATGCTCCTTATGATCTTGTAACTAGATCATGAGCTGCACATCCAATAATCCCTTGGATCACTTACACGAATTCAATCAACACTTTACTCCTTTTCACACTTTGCAAATATAATGTACAATAGATACTTGATTTACTTTCAATTAACAAAAAAATATTTCCTTTATACCATACCTTCATAATAATTCATTGAGTCAGCCTTAAGGCTTTCCCAACTAATTAAAATAAGATATATAATTAATTACAATTACACTATCATTGTTGGCTCACAGTCTATACAAAACTTTACACGTATGACTCTAGGTCTTGCACACTTGCTAACATCATCACCTAACTATCCTCTATCACTAGTTGATTGTACATCACCTCATTATATCTTGGGTAAAAGATATAATGCAAACATCAAAAACTATGAAATAAATGCTTTGTTTCTACACTGCTCACAATAAATCAAACACAACTACTGTACATCTTAGATTCTAACTTCATCTTCTTAACCACATCATTAGGACACTATCAAGAACATGTCCATAACTAAACAACACTTAACCCTTACTTAATTACTACACAACATAAGATCTTTGACTATTATTCGTCCATTCTCTATAGAACCACTAGTATGTTGACATCAATGACAAACATAGTCATGAATGCAACATATCAATACTCTCCAATGCTTAGGATACTCCCCCAATGTAGTATCATCAGCATTCATGCTAACACATATGATCTCAACAATAATAGCACTGTCCAATGTAACACCTCTAGCAAACCACAAGATGTGTAATAATTCCAGCCATATCTCTATTTTCAAATAGAAATTGATAATAAATATAGTTTGGTCTTCCACCAATTATATAAAAAAATCTATTATGTATTGCTCTTGCAATTTTTAAAAAATAACTTAAACTGTCTTCACACCTATGTGCATTCTCCTCTCTTTTGGAATAACATATTTGATTCAATGTATACTATTCCACAATTATGTAGAGTCATAAAAAAGGAATTGAGACTAAAAGGATTGAAATCAAAAAATATTTATACCGCATACCATATAATTGTATTTAAATTCAGGCGCCAAACACCATTATAATTTTTGAAACTAGTGATGGTTTAAAAGGAGTATTTGTAGCTAATATTTCACAACCTCTTCTTTTGTAAAAATAATAATAGTTATGTAACTACTTTGACAATAATCATCAACCTCTCCACAAAAAAAGAGTCAGTGAAGTTGCTCCCACAATAGACAATATGATTTAAAAGTGACACCTTTCCCCTTGCACAAATCACAAACTTACATAGTAAAAGTTCATTATGGATTGCCGATAGTTTAAACTCTCAATATCTTTTTTCAATCATGCATCTATTGACAAACATATTTCTTTGTACACTAGTACATTTGACCTCATTTTTTGACCAATATTGGTTGAAATTTTGACCCAGGTTGGTTGAAATTTTCACCAAGATGTTTACCAAAGTTTTTCTTGTCAAAATTTTGACCAATACATTCGTCAATATTTTTAATTTTTGGTGGCCCTAATTTGTCAATGTTGGTCAAAATTTCAACCAATCCATTCATCAAAATTTTTTAATTGGTCAAAATTTTGACCAATCCATTTGTCAATTTTTTTTTGATTGGTGGAAATTTTGACCAATGCTTGGTAGAAAACTAATAGGCATTGGTCAAATTTTCCACCAATGTTTGGTCATAATTTATTAGCATTGGTGGAAATGTCCACCAATGGTTGGTCAAATTTTGTTTTAGTTGGTCGAAATTTTGACCAATGTTTGGTAGAAAACTAACAAGCATTGGTTGAAATTTACACCAATGTTTGCTCAAATTTTTTTTTATGCTGTATCAAGCAATTGCTTCTTATCCAAGCTATTTAATTTGCAACCTTTTCAATCTCTGCAAAGATAAAGTTGGAGTAGAAATTTTTTTCTTTTTGAAGGTGTTATCTGATTGTAAAGTGTCCATTCCATTATCTGTTCAATGAACAAGACATATCTAGTTCAATAGATAATGGAATGGATGCTCTACAATCAGAAGACACTTTTGAGAAGAAAAACTCTCCTGCTCCAACTTTATCTTTGCAGAGATTTAAAAGGTTGCAGATTAAATGGCTTGGATAAGAAATAATTGCTTGATACAACATGGAACAAGGAAGAAAAGTGCGTCTATGATATTGGAACCATCTCATGGAGAATTTGACATTTTCAAGGATATGGACATATTTTGGGTAAATGAATACTCAGACACTTCAAGATTCCATAATGCATAATGTTACAGAGAAATCACAATAACTGATGATAATAGAATCAAAATACTAAACCACATTTTCTGGTCCATTAGTAGGACCCGACTTTGAGATAACCATGGTCTAGTGTCTCTATATTTAGATTTCATTCACACTCATTTGAATTTTTTATTAGTAGTTTTCCTAAGATAGATTGTTTAGTCCTTTGAAGAATCGATTAAGAGGTAATAAAAGGGTATTTCAACCACTACAGATTGCTCCTTGGCTATAGTTTTATGAGAAAAATATTTACTTTCAAATGCACAATGATAAAAATGCAGCAATAAAGAAAAGTCATGGTGATTGAAAGAGAACCCAAAGATAGCATCTTTGACCAGCTTGAGATCTAATGACTCAAAATCTACTATCTTGGGGCTCAAACAATTATCCAACAGGATATTACTTGCTTTAATGTCTCAATGCACTATTCGGACACTGGATTCCTCATGAAGATAAGCAAGCCCACATGTAGTTTCGATGCAGATATTGAGCCAAGTAGGCCAGTCGATGTGGATGTCAAATCTTTTATTGCCTGATAATTTTTGCATTGATACTATGTGAGTGGATACAAAATAATGCTTACAAATCAAGGTAAGTGGGGTGACCATATATTGTTACCGAATAAAGCTTGTGCAAGAATATTATTTTCTAGACATTCATAGACCAAAATATGATGATCTCCTTCTACACAAAATCCATGCAATTTAACAAGGTTCTTATGTTGCACTACAAATATTATAGCTACTTCATTTATAAACTCACACTTTCCTTTCTTAGATTCAGATGACAGTTGGTTCACTGCTATTAATTTACCATCTAGAAGAATGCCCTATTCCATAGTCAAGAACAAGAAAAATAAGATAAACTTTAATCAGAAATCTAAGGATAGAAATGATTTTTAATTGGCATGAGCCAGGAGAAATTAGTAGAAAGCATAAATAATAGAAAATCCCAAAGATGCCACAAATAACTAGTAGCACCAGGGAAAATCCCAAAATCAAAATTATCAAAAGCAATTATTTCTACATAGCAACATTTGATTTGCAAAAATATAACTTCATTACAGACAACTCATATCCAAATTACATCCCATTAAGACAAATTGCATATGGATTATGCATTAAATTAAAGATCAGAAATATGTGATTTTAAAAGTACATACCTTCAGGAACTCAATGAACTTAGTTACATATTTAGATGAGGCCATGTCATAGTTGTAGAAGTCATATACAATTGGTGTCACAATTGCTAAGTAAATGAGCTACAAGGAAGCCAAAAAGTAATACTACTCAATACAATGTCTAGAAAAAAATGCAAGAATTGACCCATAGTTAGAATCTAGTTGAGGCACACTAAAAGAAAGACAAACTAGAAAATAAGCTGACAGACTACTGCCAAAGATGAAAAGAATGCCTCCAATACCTTCTATGCCAATAACTACTATTAACAAATGCTTAAACTGAAAGTGAAATGAAACAAAATTAAAAACATTAAAACCACCAAAACTCTACTTTTATTATTAGTATTGTAGAGACTTGAGAGCATGACTTGAGGAGCAAACTCCCCACTTGTGAAGAATACATTTCAGCAAATAATAACCAAGACATCTACATGAACAATACTAAGCCATAGGCTTCTTTCCCAACTTCATGTTTAATTGAGGATAACAGAAAATCAAAAGATTATGATGGTAACTTGTATGGTCTCAAAAGACATCACTTCATGCACAGAGATTGAAACAATTGATAGTTAAGAAAAAATAAAAATAATTTAAAATAGGTGAATATCAGCTCACTTACCTCAACTTCTGGTAACTGAACACCCCGAATATTTGTGACATGATTTTTAAACAATGCAAACTTGGGTTCAAAAGTTTTTACAGCCATTCCTCCATCAATGCCAAAATCATTTATCCTATATTAGAGTTCCCATGGGATTGTAACTTTAGAATAAGTGATTTAATAGTGAAGAATGCTTCAACATGGAAAAATAATTTTTAGATAATAACAGTGCACATACATTACATCAACTACAAAAGATTTAATATTATAAAGCCAGATCAGTACAGAAAACATAATAAATTAATAAGATCATTCAGGCTATCTTGTAAAGATTGCCCTCAAACTATTCTTGATTACTTATACACATAAATATCTTAACCAGTTGTGGATGGATCCTATATTGCTATAAAATGATTAGGCTGCCCTAAAACTATTCTTGATTACTTATACACAAAAATACCTTAACTAGTTGTGGATGATACCTTAACACAAAGTGACAAATCACTTCTTGGGACCATCAAAACATCCTTTGATCATGATATAGTCATCCTTCACAATACCATAGTGAGGAAATCAACCCATTGGAGTGATATCCTTCTTAGTCTGGTCAAAGTCAATGACTGCAATATGAGATTCCTAGTCTCGCTTGCCAATCTTATAGATCTTCTTATTCATTTCAGTATGATTATGGTATCCATTCTGCCCAACCCTGGCAATAGTAAAGGAAACTCTGGCTAGATGCCAAGCACCAATGTAGTCAACCTTTCACAAACCTCTATGTGTTTTACGAGGCAACCTTGTTACACCCCACCTAGTTACAACACCTTCATACCCTTTTCTCTTTGTAACACCAATAACATCAATCATTTCATCTTTCTATAAAAGGGCATCAATGGGTACCTCCTTCTCAAAAAATTTGTATGCATAATCTAATTTTTCTAGGATTGTTCCACCATTTACTTGGATTTCCATTAGGTGAGCCTTCTTCTACTTCAACCCTTTCATCTTCTTCACCTGCAAAATAACGTAAATATGAAAATACTACCTATATGAGTAGCATTTTTGAATTAATTAAAAATATTAAGTCACTTTCCATGATCAAATCCAAATTGTTACACATCATAACACAAGAATCCGCTTCTAAAATTGAAAGCTCTCTAGATGAAAAGCTTGGCATAAACTATTGCTCTGTCCAAATCAAGACTATTGTTTTCACAAAACCCTCCATGTAATAAATTTGTATTAGTATTGTCAAAAGAATTTCAAAAAAAAAAAACACCAATCTTGGGATCTAGAGAAACATACCATTGCCAACAATAAAGGTGCAAGCTATTCTACATGTCATTTGAGAAAATGGGCATTCACCAACAAATGTTTTATATTTGTTATAACTTATGTTTAATAAGAACATAAGATAAATTGTTTAAATGTTGTAGGTCGCGGAAGTGCTTCACTAATTCCTAGATGAGGATAGTCTTTGTTGGTTTGAGGATCATAAATTGAATGACTCATCTATTGTTACTGATTTCCAATGTGTACCTGCACATAGGATCCTTTGTTGGCTTCATATTGATCTGCTTGGATCTGAGTGACCAAGTATTGAAGCAAAGTGTCTGTGGTATCACAAATTTGAGACATAGTGAGAAGTCTCGCCATGGACCTATGTTGATGTGGCTAGAATTTATTTCTAGATGTATTTTATATCCTATTGCACATTTTATATCCTATTTTATATCCTATTGCACATTTTGACTCACCCTAAAAAGGTTTTAAATCCACAGAGCTATGAAAATATGGAAGCTTATATGATGCTTGAACAACAAAGTAGGGTTGTGTCATCCAAAAGTATGTAGATTTGTATTTAAACAAGAAAATTATTGCAGATTTTGATCCACACCAACTTCTTTCTACAATGAATAAACTGAACTATATATTTTTTAAAAACTAACACAAATCCATTAACTTAGCATGATTACGATTCATGATAAACAATAGAATAATTTTTTTGGACTCAAATCACACAACACTCATCATTCTATTTCTTTGAAAACTTGACACTAAAAGTCAAAAAATTGAAACAAAATTGCAACTAAATAATCCTAATCTAAGCATAAGATTATATAGTACAACAGGAAGAGGAGAGAAGATAATGCAAACTAAGGCCCCCAATCTTGAATTTCTTGCACTGTAGCTATTTTTGTCAGTATTTTTCTCTTCCCTTATCGAAGGGAAACCTATTATAACTAGAAAAATATCCATATTTAAACAATATAGGGAACTGCAATTTAGGATAGCTACGGCCTATCAGAAACTGGTATAGGTCCTAAAATATATATAATACCCATTGAGGAAGCTAGAATGGCAACTAAATACTCCAAAATTTTAGTTTGGAATATATAATACCCATTGAGGAAGCTAGAATGGCAACTAAATGCTCCAAAATTTAGTTTGGTTTCCACTATAATAGAAGGAAAAGTAGACAATGCAAGTAGAGGGGTCCTGCCTTTAGTGCTTAAAACTTAGGGGACTCAAAGTGATGCTCGATTCCTTGGAACAGCCCTTCAGTCATAAATTTTGTTTCATAGATTCAAAACACCTAAAATGTTTTAGTCAGTCTATTAAAAAAACCTTAAAACTATACAAGATGTAGTCATGCGTCGAACTTTAGTGAACTAGACAGTTCAGGGGAATGGGCTAGATGATGGAGGTGTGTGTACTCAAGTGAGGAGGTCACAGAGAAAAATTTGGAGTGTTTGGATTTTACACCTCACTAGATAAATATATAAGATAAATGATGGGTTTCATTAACCAAAATTGGTGTCTAAACTTGTTGGTGACCTAAAGTGCCACCTTTGCCTATATGTTTATAGATTCCTCAGAAATAGCCATATACTAACTACATGTGTAGCCAATCTCACAAGGAGAAACCTATGAATTCATTCCAAAGCACTGATAAAATGTTTTTATAAAGAAAGAGAGCAAGAGAATTGGGAAATATGATAAGAGTTTTATAATAACTAGAAAATAATATGAACATCTTTTAGATGACAATATTAGTGCTAGATTTTGGACTAATAGTTTGATATCAATATGCAACACTTGGAAGTCTCCTAGGTAGATTAGAATTCAATAGAATCAGTATTTCATAGTTGTTTGACACTGGAATACTGATATAATAAAGGGAAAAGACCTACTCAAGCATCCTCCATAGAGAAATACTCCTCACAAATTTTATAGTAAAACAATGAATGAAAGATGATAAAATACCTTGATCTCATTCTTGATATCACCTTCCTTTTGAGAAAAAGTGATTATTCTCCAATGTCCATACAATTTGCACCTATGGCTATCAAATACCTATATGGTCATCATACTCAACCATCAGCAAATAATGCAATTTTTTTAATTGGAGAGTCTTAAAAATGTAATGTTTTGTGCAATTAAGTTACAATTCAAATTACTGATCTGCATTTTATTAGTGAATGTCTTAGAACAATGATGGTAGTCAATGCAATAGTTCACATTTATTTAAAAGAAATGCTTGTCTTAGAATAATGCAGGTATCAATTAAATTGTTCACATTTTTTTAGAAGTAAATGATATTTTAACTATCTATATATGATGATCATAGAGTACTTTGTTAAGAGAATAACCACTTCAGTTCACTTCTAGAGTATATGTTGAGCCTAAAAATAGAACATAAAATCTCATCTTGAAACAACTAAAACAGTCAGGTATTAAATTCTCCATCTACCATCAGCTTACCCTCATAATTGCCCTAAGTAGAAAACTCAAAATATCCAATAGAGATTACCTAGCATGTCTTGTATTAGAAGCATAAGCAATCATCATCCTTAAATAACATTTATTTGTGAGGTTGACATTGTGCATTAAGGAAAATTTCTTTTGAGTGCAAAGGGCTGATGCTCTTACAGGATGAGGCCAAGATCATGCCCCAAGCAAATTGGGTAGAAGGGTAGTCACCCTAAGACATTAGCTAAGCTTAAAGAAGTAATTATTCAAGCACCTCATGCGTTGGTTGTAAAATAGTAAAATGCAGCAATGAAGATGTTTCTTATCCTCCAATAAATAAATAAATATCCCAATATCTACAAATACAAAGCACTTATAAAATGTTAGGAATTAAAATAAGGATACATGTAGGTAATTGTGATCTAGCCTTGAACTATGAATGGTCCGATAAAAATATTACTTATTTAGAGCCCAGAAAAAAAAATTGCAAACTCCACACAAAAATATAATAGTTGATATTTAGGAAGAATTTTTTAAGCCACTGCAATAGGAGAGCCTGAACTATGTCAGAAGATCAAAAAAATGCTTTGTCGTAAAATGTTAAGGAATAAAAACCAGGTTGCATGAAAGTGACTCACAATCTAAATTTATCTATGAGTAGTCTTGCAACATGTTATTTAAAAAAAAAAAAATTTAAGAACTTTTCTCCCTTAAAAGAACAGCTAATGTTTAGAACAAATTTTTTCAGGAACTGCTAAAATTAAACCCTAAAACTTTGAAGCACTCACTTGATAGGAAAAAGTTGTGTCAATGTTAGAACAACTTTAATTTGGGAAAAATAAAACAAATAGTAGCTAATAATCTTGTGATGTGCAATGCTACTAATGTACGATCCATAGGGTTGTTTGACCATTAAAAGATACTACTTTTAATCAGAAAATACTGCAAAGGAAATCTAGAAAACCCTTCATGCAACCTACGATAGAAGGCACCCTTCAACAAGACAGGTCCAAAAAGTTCAGAACAAAAGATGGCTTAAAAATATGTTAACCTTCATAATGAATACATAACTCCAATCACTCCTTTCTATATCCAACATGCAATCAAGTCCAGCACTGCCCCTTCCCACTAGACAAAGATTTGTATGCAAGTCTCTTATGTGCATTCATGAATCTACTGGGTAGTCTCAATTTAAAAATAAAAAAATATCTAAAAGACTCTAGACAAACAAACAACCACCAGAATGCACATATGTAATAATTCATTTGAAATTGGAAAATAAAAGCAACTACAAATGATAAATTCAACACACTTTGAAGTGATCCACGCAATCTACCGGTCCGCTTGACTTATTTCCATAATAGGAATAGTTTATATCTAATAGAACATTTGCTATGGAAGTTGTGTGCCATGTGTGATTTAAGAAATCTAAGAGGGAAAGAGACTCTAAAGCCTCTAAATAGGAATGGCTTAGTCCCTGGCAATGGAAACCCAAGTAACCAAATACCTTCAAATTACCAACTCCTGTGCAAACACAAAAAGCGATAATGTAGATCTCTTGAAAGAATCTATTCATTCCATCTCCTCTCTTTCTTAATTTGAAAATGAAAGAATGATAAAATTATAAATTTCTTGAGAGCTGGAGACTATCAGGATGGAAAAGTTATGATTCCCTCCCTCCATGGGCTAAACTACCACCTTTGTATCTCTCATTCCCTTCATTAAAGACTAGACTATCATAAAAACCCTCAATAGACTAGGATTAAGTGATCATTTTTCTTAGACACCTCATATTGGCAGAAGAAAATCAACAGTGTAGTTGTTAACTTGCCATGTATCACTAGGCTTAATATTGAAAAAATGACTTTGTTCAGAATGGAAAATGCCATTTCAATCCTAATCTGAATACAAACATATTAAGCTAAATAATAAGTATCATAACCTTAACATATTGAGAATTTAATAAACAATAAGAAAATAATGTAGGAAAAAAATAGAATGGAAACTTTTCATTGATTATTCCATAACAACAATGGATTATAGGAATCAAATTTACAGGAGATAGTTGTCATCAGAAATTGCAACTAACAAAAAATTAGTAGACTCTAATTTTCTCCCTTAATATTTTGAAGGACTTACAATAAACGACTGTAATCAAAAGATGTTTTTTAAAATTGTAACCATTTTTCATTGCAACTCTAAAGATGACCAGGTGGTGGTTCTTCTTTCATACCATCTAACAAGAGTCAAAAAATGTGCAGGCATATAAAACATGGCACCTGCACTTGATATAGCCCAACATGGAGAAGAAACTTTCTAGTTTGCACTATGATTACATTTTTATAAACATAACAAAAAAGAACAATAATTGTAACATAGCCAAATTAGAGAGTAACTTCTCCCGAACAAGAACATTGATCCAAAGTTATATATGCAAAGAAAAGTTCATGGCTAACTACCATAGGGTACAACAAAATTGAGAACTCTTAATGTTTTAAGGAAATTATCAGATCCTGCATATGGTTATCATTACCTATTTGTGGCAACAAAAAATGGAAATCAACAATGTTCTCAAATTTAAATCATACCACTTTAGAAAAGGTTAGTGCAGAACCAAGGGCTGAAGAATGCAAAGTGAAGCGATCCTTTCAGGAGAAGCCTTGTTGTCATCGAATCATGACCACATACCTAGATCCTCTATCTCAATTCCTAACCTCGGTTGCCTCCTTCATTCGTGATTCTCGCAAGATGAAGGAGACATGTTTGGAGAAGGGTTTGGCCAAACATTCAATTGTCAACTCGAAGAGCATCAGATTGACTTATCTTTAAAACAAGCACTCAACCATATGCCAGGGTTTCATTTTAGAGGGCTTGCCCTACTATTCTAATGGACAAGCTGTATTTTTTTTTTTCTAGTAGTAATATCAACCTGAGGATTTGGATGCAAGAATGAATATGCAGCCTATAGCAATGCCAACCCCAACTGATAATGAAAAATCTATATCCATATCCATATAGCTATTATTTCAACTTGTACTCCCAAGTTGGCAATGTAATCAGCATAGGCATTGGCCTCTCTATACACATGAGAAATAATTACTTTCTCAAAGGTATTTAAAATTGACCTAACCTCTTTAATAATAGTTGCAATTGTCCATGTGGGCTTGTTTTCCCTTGAGGCAATTAATTATATTTTGGAGACGCCTTGACCTAAAGATAAATGCATTTCATAACTTATAGAAAGTTTCATAAAGAGGAGCATCCATGTGACTAGATTGGCATTAATCCAACCATGAGGAGGGCAATGCCGAACAATGTTCTCTTACGTTCTACTTAATACATTTTGTGTTGAAATCACAAAGGAGCAGAGCACCTTGAGAAAAATCCTTCATTGCTTATATTAGAATTTTTTCTATAGCACATTATTTTGAATATGTGGAAGAAATGACTTATAGGAAAAAATGTTGGATATATCCCTGCAATCATAAGACTTTGAATTCTTGGCTGCATGAGTTCATTAAATGCCATTTTTCATAATCTAAACCCCAATTTTTATTACAAATAGTTGTAAATGCATCTAACTCCAATTAAGACAAGGATATCATGCAGAGGAGTACTATTCCTATTTATATGTCTCAGCTTGTCCCATGCAATCAAATAATAGTTAAAATTATATATAGAAATATTTTGAGAAATATTTTGAATGGTTAAATGGGGAAGTCCATATATTGAATTACTAATTTGTCTTACATATTTTTCAAATTTATTTGCTCATTTTTACTTCCTAAACATATAGAACTAATTAGTTATCTACACTACTAAAATATACCCTTTCAATTTGACTTCGAAATCTAGGAGCGATTCACTGTAAGTAACCTAGAAAGTTAAATGCTAAAAAAGTTTTTATACTGTTAAAATCTACAAGATTTTAGAATCTCTATGAACTACACTTAAAAATAAAAAATTTAATTAAAAATTTAAAACTTCTAAAGAATACAAGAGCATTAAAATTTCTCTATACTGTTAGTATTTTATAATTGTCTAGTGCATGATAATTGATAAGAGTGTTTTTGGTTCAACTGCATGCATGCTATTATTTTTTTACTATAAAAGTGGTTTGGATGTTGTCATTGTTTTGTGAGAGTGATTATAGATGTGGTTTAAATGCTGTGATTGGTCTTTGACATTGATAATAGTGGTTTGAATGAATGAACATTGATTTTTCAAAATTTATATAAATAAAAGTTTCATCACAATTTAGTAGCATCAATTATTTGAAACCTCCCTTTATTTCAGAAGGGACTAGTCCTTTCCCACTTTCTATATTTTAAAACAAATCACTAGACTATAATGCGAGTAAAAGCAGATAGAACTTAGCCTTCATGAAAGGATTTTGAAATAAAAGTTGAGAAAACATCATGAAATCCACTACCATAAACAAAGTACTATAGAGGGAACATCTATAATGTTCATATTACTTGGAACCTATGACACAGTACAAATATACTTGCTGATAAGGATGCTCTCCTTAGATACATAATATCATCAAATAGTTTCAAACATTGACCCTCTTCATATATAATGGGCAGCTGAATTTCCAATACTTTGAGAGAGTGTGTACTCTGAAGCAAGCTACTTATTACTTCAACCTCTGTATGGTCAAACCTAAGAATTTCAATACCTATTTTCTTGAGATTGATATGTGGTGTGGTGAGGCACGCAGGGGTATGATCTCTTGCCATATCTTGTATTGTATTGCTATGAATGATTAATATAACTAAGAGTTCCTTTCACATGTGAAGCAAATTCTACTAATGACATGTTTAGAAAAGAAACATTTCATATTTTACTTAAATAATTTCAAAATTCATGACATTAAACTACTAAATCTGACCTTTAAGTTTGTAAATACATGTGCACAGAAACCAACTATAGGGAGCGATTGAAGATTTGGAAGCCTATAAAGTAGTTTAAATAGAGGAACATCCATATCCAATTGCTTATCAAATATGCCAGAAATGTATATGATAATTGTCTCCAAGTACTGGAAGTTGCCCACAATATGAAGAAATCTACTCACTAAAACAATTCTTGGATTGCTTCCTTGTCCTTGTGAGCAATCCAATTTCAATTCCTTCAAAGTACCTCCATAGTGCATTTCAAGATGAAAGATGGCATAAGAAAGCTCATAGAACCTTATGCCATTCAAACTCAAATCCTCAATCATGTACCCACTCAAAATTTTGGGTTTAGGAAAGTCAATAGATAAAGAATCTACTCTTCATATATCTAAATGTTCAATACCAGTTGAAATGATTATGACATTACCTAACACAACATCTACTATTATTTCAAGTTTTTGCAGAAGGGGGCAAAGAAAAATCAAGGACGCTAAAGATTCATTTGTCAATAGAGCATGACTAAGGTAACAAGTAATAATGTGAGGAAATCCAACAAAACTAATTGGGAAACTAGTGAGATCATAGTTGCATAGATGAAGTGTTTCAAGACTTGTACATGAAAATAGAGGACGGGGTGGAGTTTCCTTTAAAGAAAATTTTTTGTGATCAAACATAGTGATGTGTTTGACATTACACCAAGATGCGTACCTTGTCCATTTACAAACATTATGACAAGAGAAGTGCTATCATTGGTTACAAATGAACCCAATGTCATGGAGGTGAAAGGCATCTAGATTGTGTGAATGCAGAAGTAAGATGTTGGAAATTATATTCTCAATGCTTAACAGGATTAGTGGGTCCAAATAACAATAATGAGACCCCAAAACAAGATGTGGAGAGAAAGTGAGTTCAGTCATCTAAGTGTAGAGAAATCTCCATCTCTTGGATAGAACGTGCATCAGTTTTCCAACTCCAACAAAATGCAAATGATCCTACACATGAGAAAAACAACAAACAGAAAATGTTTTTTTTTAACATGTAAGCCCCATGTTGGTCAAAATTTTGACAAACACATTTTGACCTACATGTGTTGGTTAAAATTTCAACCAATACAGGGCTTAGATGTAAAAAAAAAAGAAATTTTTGCCTTGTACATTCCAACCAACCTAAACTTTTTTAGTTGATGGTCAAAAATTTTGGTAGAGAAATGAGGTCGAATGTAGTAGTGGCAACAATCCATCCAAGAAGTTGTGGATGTTCAATCCTCCTTCCATTATAGGTCACCAGATATTATGAGTGACATCATCCATTTTATTGATTAGGTCATTAATCACAAGAGAACATTAGTCATTTCTCATTCACAATGTATGATAAAGAACTGCTCTAATACCACTATTAGGCCCAAAGATTTGGTCTAATGGAAAATTGTCAAAACATAATCAAAACTTTACTATGTTCTATTAGTAAGATTCATTACATAAATAAAGTAGTCATATAGTAGTTCAACTACTATACAATAACTACCAAAACTGAAATTTATAACCTAATTATAAAACCCTAATGATTAATACATTAACAAATATTAATAACAAACATTATCATGAGTGCATCACATAAGTACACAATCATCTCTCCTACAATATGAAAAACTCAACCATACAAGTACATCAAGAGTTCATTCTCAATAGTCTCCCCCTTTAGCATTGATGAAAAAATAAGATGAAAAACACCTAAGTACAATGAATACCAAAATATATTTCTTTCTCATCTTCCTTTACTCCCCCATGAATGTAAACGTACATCATTCTCAAACAAGTTGTGAATATTTTTTTAATGTTCTAATTAAAACCATGCAGTACATCTCCCCCATTGATCAACGTGCATGAAGAAGGTGTCAATCTACCCCATACATACACATCAATGCTACTCTCTCCCAAATAGTAAATAAATTTCTCATGTTCTATTTACATCTCTCCCTTTCTCATGTATTACTCCCATATCTCCCCCAAAAGAATGTTTTTCATGCATATCTCTTCCTAATTTACATCAATGACAAAGTTACCATTATATCAATTCAATCATTTCCAAAACAATTTTTAAAAGTCCACAAGTGTTCAAAGACATTGTTAAATACCTTTACTAAGAGTCCTTAATGACTCAACTCAAACATAGATAAGCTCCCATAAGAGAAGCATCAAGAATCTAGCCCAAACAAAAGAATAGTTCTCTAATTCATACTAGACTAATGCAATCTTTTTATCAACAATTATGAAGAAGGTTAGGGCATAACCCCAAGCATACCTCTCAAATACTAAAATATATCCTTAGCCAAAGTTTTTGTAACTATGTGTACTATCTACTCCTTTGTATTAACATATTCCAATCTTATCTCTTTCTATGCTACATTTTCTATCAAAAAGTGATACTTAATTGAAGTGTAGTTTGTCTTTTGTAGGGTAGGAAAATGGAAGCAATCCAACCACTACATTAATAAAGAGGGAAGACCAAGATCCACCCCTTGGATTAAGGTCTTGATCAATAAAAATAGAAGTATCAATGCAAATGCTAATACAAAAGAGATGAATAAATCATATGTATTTCCCTCCCACCTCCACCTTAAGAGAGTTTAAGAAAGAAGATATGCAATATAGAAAAGAGATATAAAGATATGATGAAATGATAGAGTATATAGAAATGAAGGACATAAAGATGAAATACCTTGTGAGATACAAACATGAAAAGGGGAATAAAATGACCTCCAAAAGGGCCCATTCACATAATTGGACTACAGAAAAAACCCAAAAATCATTTGGCAACCTATCAAGGGTGACCTGAATGATTGAGGGAGGAATGAAGCATCAGGGATGCAGTGTACCACTAATGAAAGGTCTAAGACACTAATTCTAATTTCATAGTTACAAAGAAAGCTAAAAAAGGTATCCATATTTGCAACCCATTCATTTATTCATGATCTGGAACCTTAGTCAAACCCCAGTATAGGAATTAACCTTGAATTGAATAAAGATAGAATTTTAGCAAGTAGTAGTGATAGATCTAACATAAAAATAATGTAAACCTGTGAATATGCTCTTGAGTTTAGAATGTAATCATCTATGTAGAAGCAATATCTTTGACTTGAATTCAAAACCCTAAAAAGGAATCAAAGTGACATCAAAACCTTCATGAATGAATGTGTTTGAAATCTACCTTAGGAATACATGTAGATGAATGTAGATTTTAAGAGGATGAATGTAAAAGATGCAAAAAAGGATCTTTAATGTATGAAGGGAGATCTTGAATGGTGGAATGATAGATCTTGCCTAAAATCCTTAAATATCTTGAATGCACGAATCTTTGATCTTCATTGGAGATATAGCTTGAATGGCTTGAATGCTTGAAAAACACTTGATAACTTGAGAGCTTAAGTTCTTGTTCTTGAGAGATGAGATTTTGGATGAAAAATAGAGAAAATGGAAGGGTTTATAAAGGGATCACAATAGATTACCCATTTAGGCTAACCTATCTAGAAGTTTGCACCCTAGCACTAATCAAACACAAGATCCAAGAAATGGACTGAAAAATATGGCCCAATCAACGATACACTATGGCCCTCATTAATAGGGGCACACTACATCCTTGATTACCAAGGTTCAAAATCTTTATATCCCTTTGTGATCCCAAAATAGGTCCTAGATCCCCAAAATTAGGCACATAGTTCAAGATATAGTCATTTCAATGTAGAGAGTAGGTTCCAAGTGGATATATGAAGAGAAGGGAGGACCTATGAGGATAGATCATACCTAGAGCTTAATACCACAAAAATAGAAGCTTTAAAGAGGATCTATTAGGTTTTACCCCAATTCTACCTAGGAGAAAGGACATAAAAGGGGAAGAAAGTTGGAAAGTTGCAAAGAGAATCCTGACATCACACTAAATGGGTGTTAAACCTTAATTAAATTGGAGTACCTTTAATTTAAGATGGTATATATTAACATAAATATGGATTCTTCAACATGTTAACTATACTTGTGTTATCACAATATATGATAACAGGCTTAGTAAACTTAGTTCCAATATCCTTCAAAATGGACTTCATCCAAATTATCTAATTACAAATATTTGTTTTGCTACATATTATACCTCTATTTTAGTCTATGAAATGCAATCATATTTTGTTCTCAGCCAAGAAACTAATCTTCCTCCCAAGAAGAATGCTTCACCACTGGTGCTTTTTTTACCATCCACACTTCCTACCCAATTAACATCACTATAAGTCCAAATTGTGAAATCAAGTGATCAAATATACAATAACCCATAATTTGAAGTTCCTTTTAAGTATTAAAAATTTTGTATACTACTGCAAGATGTTTATCTTTAGGATCTACTTGAAATCTCACCACAATTCTAACTGCATTAGCTATATCAGGTATAGTATGTGTCAAATACTATAATGCACCAATCATAGATCTATACTCTTTTTTTTTTTCCTAGGAGATGTTGGAAATTTAGCTAAGTTAGAAATTTTGATGTTTTCATTTATGGAAACATATTAGTCATATGAAGTAGGTAGAACATGGAGATGAAGATATGATAGATATGCTTAGAAATTTCTCTAAGTGTTGTGTAGTTTATCAGGTAGAAGAGATAAAGTTTTGATTTGAAAGCTTCATAGTCACATCATAGACAAATGCAAAGTTAGGTACATATATTTGAGACTATGATGATGACATATGTGAGTGTGCAGGACAATGCAAACTATACCTATAGAGTTATGATGAGTTTACCAATTATATTAGTATATAGACAAAAAAAAGCATGATGAGGGACAACGATAACTTTAAGAAACCCCTCCCAAAAAAATGCCTATAATGCTGGTGAATCCAACATTTTGTGGGCTTGAAAATTTTAATGTCGAGGGTGATTTTTTTGTTCCATGTAGGGAAATAAAATATCATATGTTGGCAATTTTTTTCTTTCCCTAAAAAAAATTATTTTAACTATGGCGAACTAAAGATTTTTCTTGTTGATAGATAAATAAATGATGGCTATTTTTTTCCTTCGAAAAAAAGAGATTATAATGTCAAAGGCGAATGATGTACTTTGTAGGAAAATGAATAATAATGGTCTTGGCTAATCTTTAGTTGTAAACTAAAAAATTTTCATCTAAAAGTGAATGTGCAAGTGTATTGGCTAGTGACTATTAATAACCAACTATACTAACTAGTGTACTTTCTATTATTCATAACATGAGTATCACCATTAGCTAGTGACCAACTATACTGACTACTGACTAGTGTATTGTCTATTATTAATAATGTCAGTGTCAATGGTCACCATTAGTAATTACCAACTTGGCTACCATCACTTTGGTATCATTAATATTTTAGCTTTATCAACCATTAATTAATTAGAGATAAATGACAGAAGATGTATTTCAAGGTCAGTTGCTTCAAAAGACCTGAAGCGGCATGAAAATCTCTATAATGGAGACACATGACATGTTTTGCACAAAAACCATTAATTGGAATGTACTGAACATCACATCAAGATTAAAATCATAAATTTGGTATTGATAGTTACAATTATTACATTGTATTTATAGTCACCTTAGCAGGCACTCTGACTATCTGACATTAAGGCGACTACATTTCCCACACTTCAAAATTATCAGGAATATGAAAAAAGGATTGAAATATTAAAAATGCTGAACAATTTAATGCAACTTCCATTAAAGAGTCTCTTCAATTCTCCTTTCATTACCATTTCTCAAATTTTCAAATCTCAATTCAGTTTGCAGAGTTTCTTAGTTTGCAGAGTTTCTTAGAATCTTAGGGTTGTAAATTGTAATCATCATGGATGCACCAATTTGGTTGAAATGCACCACAATGGGTCTGCAAAAGCCCTTTTTTGGCATGATACTTGAGGATGTCCTAGCCATGGTTTGCGAGGAAGATGTCACAGGTCCTTTTATCCACTCTACTTTTTTCGTGGTGTTAGGCCATGAATTCTTAAGAAATGAGAAGAGGTATCACTTGTCAACATAAATTACCTCTCGCTTCCTCACTAATGCAGAGTCTACAAGCTCAAATCACCAAAACCTTCTTCAATGCCTAGTAGCACCCAACCCACACAAGATGTCAATCCAAGTCACCAACCTCTTCCCAATGCTGACCTCTATCTTTCCAAGTGGACTCCACTTCTTCAAGGTCTTATCCTCTCCCTAGGGTTCACAAAAAACTTGGGTCTCAATAAGGCTTTAGGGACACTATCCCTCAACTAGGCCAAATAGGGAAAATTAGAGAAAATGCTTTTAAGGGTTCAAACAAAGACTTTTTTTTTCCTTCCTTGACCTAACCCACCAGGATTCATCCACTTTCAACATTCAAACACCACTAATAGACCAATTTCATTAATCTAGGCTTAAAAGTCCTAGTAGGTCTGTTTCTAGTTTTTTCATGGTTAACTCCCAAACCCTCCAAACAAAGTGGAAAAAAAAGTACATATTTGGACACCTTTTTCTGGGCTCTTGAAGATCCCAAAGTATTATGGGCTGATCCTACTCTAGCATACCCAAACCCCAACTAGGTTCACAGTCCTAATAGGACTAATTAGGTTGGCTTTCCAAAGCAAGGGTCAAGAGATGGGGTCATAGAATCAAAACAGCCACTTCAGAATCTTCTTCATTTCAAAAATTCATTCCACCCATCACTTGGGTCACAACAACAAGTTTGGGAGTTTTAGACCACTTTCTCTTCAAAACAGGGTTGAACACATGATAATGTTCAGCCTAGGGCATGCAAGAAAAAATAGTGGACCTAATTTTTTGCCCTTGAAACTCTTCCAAATGTAAGAACATATCCCTAACTTTCTTCCCACCGAAAATCATTGAGATCCCACCATTGGGTTGCAAATTAGAGGGCCATGAATGCAAACTAGTCAACTTACAGCCTTATCCAAGCAGCCTCTAGTGAAATAGCAATAACTTGCACAAATGAATAGATGAAAGCTTCAAACAAAATGAAAATTAAAGGTGATTCAAATACCTATCCAACCATATCACTTTTCCACATGTTATAATTAGTACATTTCCATACAACAGAAAACAAATCAAAAATGGTAGAAAAATCAAGTTTTATTACTTTAAAACACTTCAAATTCGTACTACCAACACCCCTTTAGGCCTATACAATAATATCATAATTATATGTCTTCATAAAAATAGTTATAACCACATTTCAAATGGTAATTATAAAATTTACAAGTTTTTGCAACAAAATTGCAAAGTTGTTAGCATTTTTGCAATTTTGCTTGACAACTTTTGCATTTTTTTGCAAATTTTGACATTTGACCTCTTAGACACTTGAAACTTAGCCTAATGATTCTAAGGACCTTTAGAATCAACTAAGAAACATTAAAATCTATTTTACCTTGAAAAATTGCCTATTTTTCACTTTTTGACCCCCGTGGTTCAATTTGGCACGTAGGTTTATAATGGCACCTAAAGTTCAATTGACCTTACATCTTGGTTCTTATTACATAATTTTTCAATATTGTTCCTAATTTACCACTAGGTTATCTATAAATTTTCCTTGGTGCCCTGTACCATACTCCTCAGGCGAAGAATACTCAAGTCTCTTGAGTTGGAAAATCTTGCACTTTGAGTCCCATCTTGATCAAATCAGTTTTAGTCAACCAAGAGGAATCCTCCACATGCTTACTCTTCAATTGACAAGGTACTTGTAATATGTCTTCCTCCTGGTCTCCTTCAACACTTTGGTGTCTAAGAGGCTTTCAACTTCTTGTGGTGGCTACTTGGGTAGTCCTGCAGGTACCTCCACTTCATCCACTTCATCCACTTCACCTATATCACAGTCAACATTTCCCTTATAGGGATACAAATCACAAACATTAAAAATATTAAACAAACCAATGTCAGTAGGGAGTTCTAATTTATATGCATTTGTGCAATATTTTTGCAAAATTTTGAAGGGTCCCATCTTCCTCATCATGAGCTTGGTATATCTTCCTTTAGGAAAACTTTCATCCTTAAGATGGACCATGACCATACATCCCTCTTTGAACTGCAGGTCCTTCTTATTTTATCTATCCTTTCTTTGTATCTTTCACTAGTCTTTTCCAAATTAGTTTTGACTTCTTGATGCAACTCCCTCATGACTGTAGCAAAATCCTCTACTTGTGCACTTCTCCTTACAACTTGACTAACATCTCTCAACTCCAATACACCACTAGGATGAGTTCCATAAAAAATTTGGAAAGGGCTGAAACCAGTGCTCCTATTGACTAAATCATTATAGGAAAACTCTTCCTGTGCCAAAACCACATACCAAGTAACACCATAGTCTTTGGTAAGACATCTTAATAGGTTCCCCAATGACCTATTTATGACCTCTATTTGGCCATCTAACTGTGGGTGGTATGCTAATGAATAAGCCAAATGTGTTCCTAACTTCCTCCATAAGGTTCTCCAAAAATGTCCTAAGAACTTAGGATCTCTATCAGACACTATGGATAATGGAAAACCATGTAACCTTACTACTTCCTTGAAAAATATCCTACAATATGTGAAGCATCATTGCTTGTTTTGCAAGGAAGGAAATGTGCCATTTTAGAGAACCTATCCACTACAACAAAAATACAATCATACCCCACTCTAGTCTTAAGCAGTCCAAAAACAAAATCCATGCTGATGGAATCCCATGGCTTGTTTGGAATGGGTAGTGGTGTATATAAACCTACATTAGATATTGTTCCCTTTTCTTTATGGCATACTATGCACCTCTCCACAAACTTTCTAACATTTGACTGCATTCTTGGCCAGTAATAAAACCTCTTTACTAGCTCCAAGGTCTTGTCTAGACAAAAATGTCCTCCAAGCCCCCCATTGTGCTTCTCCTTTATTATGTTCTCTCTTATGGACCCCTTTGGGATGCACAATTGGCTGACCTCAAATAGAAAACCTTCATACAATACAAAATCTACAAAATCAGTATGGTAACTACCTGTCATTTCCTTGCATACTTGAAATGCTTTACAGAAATCCTCATCTCTTTCATACATATCCTTAATAGCATTTATTCCAATTCTTTCTAACCTAGTCTCTTGAATGGTTAGATTCCTCCTACTAAGGGCATCTACTACTTTGTTAGAAACTCCCTTTTTGTGTTTGATAATGAAATTGTAGGCTTGGATGTACTCCACCCACTTGGCATGTCTATTGTTCAGTTTGTCCTATCTATTTAGAGAACTCAATGCATGGTTATCAGTATAAAGTACAAACTCTTTAGGCAACAAATAATGCCTCCACTTTCTTAAGGACTGAACCAATTCATACATTTCTAAATCATATGTTGAATATTTTTTTTTTTCCTCATTCAACTTTTCACTAAAGAAGGCCACTAGTTTACCTTCTTGACTTAGGACCCCTCCTATGGCTCTATTTCTTACATCACATTCAATGGTGAACACCTTATTAAAGCCAGGAAAAACAACGATAGGTGCCTCTACAACCTTCTTCCTCAAAAACTCAAATAATTGATTTTCTTCTCTAGTCTATGAAAACTTGCATTTTCTTCCACCCTTGATGGTATCAATTATAGGAGCACACACATTACTAAAATTGTTAATAAATTTTCTTTAAAAACTTGCTAAGCCATGAAAACTCTTTACGTCACTTGCATTCTTGGGAGTAGGCTAGTTAAGAATGGCTTCCACTTTTTTTGGATCCATCTTGAGATTGTCTTTTGAGATGACAAAGCCTAGGAACACCAACTCTTCTTTCATGAAGTCACATTTGTCCAAGTTGATCCTCAACACCTTCTCCTTGAGTTTCTTCAACACCATTTCCAAATTTGTGAGATGCTCCTCCTTAGAATGACTGAAAATCAATATATATGAAGATAAACAACAACAAAATGGTTAATGAAAGGCTTTAGGACCTCATTCATGAGTCTCATGAATGTACTTGGGGCATTTGAAAGGCCAAAAGGCATCACCATCTATTCATAAAGCCCTTCATTAGTTTTAAAGGATGTTTTCCATTCATCTCCTTCCCTTATTCTAATTTGATGGTATCCACTTTTCAAATCAATCTTGGAATAGAATTTTGCCCCTCCTAGGTGGTCCATCAAGTCTTCCATCCTAGGCATTGGAAACCTATACCTGATGGTTGTCTTGTTTATGGCTCTAGAATCTGTACATAACCTCCATGTACCCTCCTTCTTAGCTGCCAACAAAACAAGGACTACACAAGGGCTGAGGGTCCTTCTTATGAACCCTTTTGCAATCAATTCTTCAACTTGCTTTGCTAATTCTTTGTTTTTCTCTAGTATCAACCTATAGGCAAGTTTGTTAGCCAATGTAGAACCTAGTATAAAGTCAATACAATGACTTACCTCTCTAGATGGTGGCAAATTATCAGTAGTACAGTCTGAAATAACCTCCTTGTATTTGTCAAATAGCTTCCTTACTTCCTTGGGTTCCACGTTCCTTTCCTCTGATCTACCTTCCTTCTTTTTGTCTTCAAGTTTTGGCCTCACCTCAATGGCAAAGCATGGTGTATTCTTCACCTTGAGGGTCTTCAAAAACTCTTCTCCAACCATCATCACACTAGATGCATGTTGGGTCTCGTTTCCATCCTCTGGCAATGGTCTCATAGTGCACTCCTTCCCATTTTTGGTGAGGATATAGACATTACTCCTTCCATCATGCTTGGAATAGACATCATATTTCCATGGCTTGCCTAACAACAAATGACAAGCATCCATCTCTGCAACATCACAAACAATTTTGTCCTTGTACTCCCCAATTTGAAATTCAATATTAACTTGTTCATTAACTATAACTTGCTGCTCCTTATTTAACTATGAAACTTTATAAGGGTTAGGATGAGGTAATCTCTTCAATCCAAGCTTTTCTACCATCTCTACTGATGCTATGTTATCAGTTGAACCATAGTAAACAATTACCTTGCAAACTTTACCTTTTACCTTGCATAAAGTTTTGAATAAAGTCTTTCTTTGGGGAGGTTCCTACTTTCTTACTATTTTCAGTGAGGTCCTATTGAACATTAGAGATTCTCCTCTCTTTGGATTAGCATTCCCTCTTGTTCCTTGTTCACTTTGTTTATCATCCTCTTGTATCAAGTGAATTCATCTTTCTCCATCTTGACTATTCCTGCCCACTTTCTCTAGACATCTAGAAGACCTACGACCAGTCTGATTACAAGTAAAACATCTGCTAGTAAAGACCCCTAGAGTCCTCCCTCCAGATCTACCTCTTCCATTAGTCCTTCTTCCTCTAAATCCCCCTCAAGGATTTTCTTCTCCATCTAATTTTTCTTGACTGCTATTAGGGTCACCTTGAGATCTATTAGAAGAACCTCTATCCCCAAATCTTCCTCCACCTCTATTATTTCCTCCTTTCCCTCTACCATGGGAATCATTTTTCCTCTTGAGTTTCTCCTCAATTTTGAGAGCCATTTGATAACATTTGTGGAAACTTTTAGGATTGAACAAAACTAGTTCATCCTTGATGGAATACTTGAGTCCATTCAAGTATCTTGCCAACTTTTGTTTGTCATTCTCAAGAACTTGAGCCATTAGAGTGAGTTAATGAGACTCCTATGTATATGCCACCACATCCAAGTCCTTTTGCCTTAAACTTTGCAACTTTTGGTGCATTAGGACCTCATAGTCCTCTAGTATGAATTATTTCTTGACCTTTGATTTCATCCTTTTCCACGTGGCTATGGGCTCCTTCTCTTCCTCTATCCTCTCATTCTGAAGAAAATTCCACCAACTAAAGGCAGATCCTTTCATTTTGGACTTGGCCACCTTTACCCTTTGGCTTTTAGGAACATTATCACATTCAAAGTGATTGTCAAGTGCTTCAATCTAGTCCATGCATTCCTCTAGATTCAATTTACCACTGAACATAGGTAGGTGTGATCTTTGATCCTTCCTTCCTACCCTTTCTAGGGCCTCCAACATGGCTCTTTGATTTGCAAGCATCCTATCTCTCTCCTACCTTGGTTCTCTTTCATCATTTCCTTCTTCTTCTCCTTCAAAGTCCTCTATGACTCCTCTAGCCATCTTGCCCTTCAACTTTTCCAACTCTCTTTTCTTGCTTCTATTCTCCTCCCTTACTACTCCACTCCTGCCATTTTCTCCTTGACCAACTTGACCAACACCACATTAGTGATTCTAAGAGGTATCTCCCTCTCCCCATCCTCATTTTTAGAGATTTTTCTGCCTCAATAGGTTCTTAGTGGCTCTGATACCACTTGATGCAAAGTTTACACCTTCAAATCACCAAAACCTTCTTCAGTGCCTAGCATCACCCAACCCACACAAGATGCTAAGCCAAGTCATCAGCCTCTTCCCAATTTTGACTTGTATCTTTCCAAGTGGACTCCACTTCTTCAAGGTCTTACCCTCTCCCTAGGGTTCACAACAAACTTGGGTCTCAATAAGGCTTTAGGGACACTATCCCTGAACTAGGCCAAATAGGGAAAATTAGAGAAAAATATTTAAAGGGTTTAAAAAAAGACTTGTTTTGTCCTTCCTAAACCTAACCCACAAGGATTCATCCACTTTCAAGGTTCAAACATCACCAATAGACTAATTTTCCAAATCTAGGCCTAAAAGTCCTAGCAAGTATGTTTCTAGTTTTTTCATGGTTAACTCCCAAACCCTCCAAATAGAGTGGCAAAAAAAAAACATTTCTAGACACCCTTTTCTGGGCTCTTGAAGATTCCAAAGTCTTATGGGCTGATCCTACTCCAGCATACCTAAACCCCAACTAGGTTTATAGTCCTAATAGGCCTAATTAGGCTGGCTTTGCAAAGAAAGGGTCAAGAGATGGGTCATAGAATCAACACAACCACTTGGGGCTCTTCTTCACAATGAAAAAAAATCATTTCTACCCATCACCTAGGTCACACCAACATGTTTGGGAGTTTTAGACCACTTTCTCTTCAAAACAGGGCTAAACACATGGTGATGTTTAGCCTAGGGCCTACGAGAAAAAATAGTCGACCTACTTTTCTACCCTTGAAACTTTTCCAAATTTAAGAACATACCCATAAATTGCTTCCCACAAAAATCCATTGAGATCTTGCTGTTGGGTTGCAAGTTAGAGGGCCATGAATCCAAACTAGTCAACTTACTGCCTTATCCAAGCAACCTCCGGTAAAATAGCAATAACTTGCACAAATGAATAGATGAAAGCTTAAAACCAAATGAAAATGAAAAGTGATTCAGATACATATCTAATCATATCACTTTTTCACATCTTCTAATCAGTACACATTTGTACAACAGTGAAAAATAGCAAAAAAATCAAGTTTTATTGCTTCAAAACACTTCAAATCTATACAACCAACACCCCTTAGGCCTATACAGTCATCTCATACTTATATGCCTTCATCCAAATGGTTATAACCACATTTCAAATGGTGGTTATAACTTTTACAAGTTTTTGCAACAAAATTGCAAAGTTGTCAGCAGTTTTGCAATTATGCTTGACAACTTTTGCAATTTTTGACATTTCACCTCTTAGACACTTGAAACTTAACCTAATGATTCTAAGGAACTTTAGAATCAACTAAGAAATATGAAAATCCCTTTTACCTTGAAAAATCACCTATTTTGCAGTTTTTGATCCCCTTGGTTCAATTTGGCACTTAGGTTTATAATGGCACCTAAAGTCCAATTGACCTTACATCTTGGGTATTATTACATCATTTTTCAATATTGTTCCTAATTTACCACTAGGTTCTCTATCAATTTTCCTTGGTGCCCTGCACCACTCATGTCTCTTCTCGACCTTGGGGACAATCAAGTAGATATTTTGATGCTTCTGCGAAATATTTTTTAAGAAAATGTTTTTAGAAGACAAAGTGAAAATTCTTGTATTGGTGGAGAAGTTACCAGGTTCAGAATTGGCATCCCTTTTTCCTATGTAGCAGAGAAGTATTGGGAGAAAGCCTATGAATGCAAATTGACTCACCATCGAAAGTGGGCACGGCTCAGGAGGGATTTTCTGTGGAAGTGGTTGTTATTGGACTATGTCAGTGACCCCAACTTTACATGACTAAATGAGTTCATTGACATTATCATCTCCACGAGATTCCTCATGGAGGGGCTTGAAGACCTTTCTGATTGAAGACTTGAGGCCCTTAGCCTGTTGATGCTCCTTGTTCCTTGGTTCCCTGTTTCTTGTTTTCTTAACCTTTTCCCTTTGGGCAAAAAAATGTTTTTAAGATATTTGTTTTTCTCTGTAGTGTGCCTTTCCCTTTAATTTAAATTATGAAATAGTAAAATCAGGTTAATTTAATTAGCTATTTTGAATATCAATGCTATGAATCAGTAGTATGTACATTTTACAATCTCAAATATAATCAATGAAAATAATAGTTTTTCACTTCTCAAATTGTTGTTCTTGTTAGTCTATAATTCTATTTTTGGCTTCTTAGAATATCAATGCACTGTTCAAATGTTAGTCTATGACTCTGTTATAAAAAATTAATTGTTGTAAAGTTAGAAACAAAAAAAGGGTTTCAATAATCCCTTTATAGTTTCATATTTGATTAATGATTTATATTAAAAAATTATTCAATTGAAAATTATCCAATGAAAAATTATAATATTAATATACTAATATGTGTGTGTGTGTGTGTGTGTGTGTGTGTGTGTGTGTGTGTGTGTGTGTGTGTGTGTGTGTGTGTGTGTGTGTGTGTGTGTGTGTGTGTGTGTGTGTGTGTGTGTGTGTGTCCTTTAAATTTCAATACTTGCAAGTTAATAGTTAATAGTTAATAGTTATAATAATTTTAACTATTATTAATTTATTTTCAAATATTAAATTATTAAAAAATAATTTTTTAAAGTTTAACTTATGATACATTTAACATCATGATTCATTTCCTCAATCCTGATCAATGATCATGCAATTTAAATTGTATAAGGTAAGATAGATAAGATAAGATAAATTTATTAGTGCTCAATGGGAGACCAGTGAATAATATTGAAATTTGATTTGACAATAAAAATTTCAAATGAATATTTATATATAAATGTTCATATAAAATATTGAATATTATTTAATTTATTAATTACTTCATATATTCAAATGTACATTTATTGAAATATTATGATCATCATAATATTTTTAACTTTTTATCATATTTTGAATTAAATGAAAAATGCCACAGTTATTTAAATTTAAATTAAGTTATCACTTATCATTATCAAGTTGAAATAATTTAACAAATATTAATTATAAGCTAAATTAATTTTAATTAAATAAAAATGCTACGCTTATTAAATCAAGTTATCATTATCAAGTAATTGTCAATTATTGGTCGATGAATGATAATTGATTACAATTTACAAATAATAATTTTATATTTTCAAAAATTTCATGCTTCATTAATTTTACATGTTTAATTTTATTCTAATCCAAAATAGGGATTTTAAAAATTGTCAAGAAATTCAAACAATTTGTATGTTTTAACTAAATCATTTAGTTAAAATGTGTGCAATTGGTTACCGCACTTTGTGATTTAAGTTTTAATTTGAATTGTGCAATAATAATATAAATTATAAATTACATAATTAATATTAGTTATGCGAAAGGTTTAACGATTGATGAATTGATCTCAATCGTTCAATGAATGAGAGATCAATGATCGCGGCTCTATTTCAGGCCAAATTTTTAAAGAGTTATGTTAAATTCTATTTCTACCCAAAAAAAAGGACACGTGTACTCAAAGATTCTTTCTTATAATTATGTCCGAGTCTTGACAGTTGATTAAAAGAAAGATCGAGGACCCCAAATGAATTTTGTGTAACTTTTGGGAATGTTATCACTGTTGTCAAGAAACATCTGGAATTGTGACACATGTTCATGAGAACATTCCACTACCCAAAATTGGGACATGTGTAGTCCAAGATACTTTCTTATAGTTATGTTCATCATCTGATTCTTGATTGTTGATTAAAAGAAATATCGACGACCAGAGATGAATTTCATATCGATTTGGGGTATGTTTTCCCATATGCCTAGATTCATTTGGAATCGTGACACATGTCTAGTCATTGCAATGCTTGATTGAGTGTCATTACAAATTTTGGGAATTTGTTTTCACTATTGTCAAGAAACATCTAAAATCATGACACATGCCAAGGACACATGTTTGTGACAAGTGTCATGATTCCAGATGACTCTTGACAACAATGATAACATTACACAAATTTACCCAAAAATCATATCGATTATTAAGTTTTATTTTTATTATTTAATTTATTTAAAATATAAAAATTTTAAAATTCAAATGTGCATTGTATATTGTATATTAATGTAATTAATTATTACTTTTTATTATTATAATTATGTACATTATTGAGTCTTGATGTTATTTACATGTACATTGTACATAGTATCAGTAAAGTACTTTAAACCATTAATTACTTAAGATTTACATTTTAACTTTTAACCTTTTATGTTTTTAGAAAATTAAGTTCAGAGTTCTCGACAATCTAATACTATAGGGTTTTCAAATTTCAACTTTTCAAAGACTCTGACTGAATTCTATTTTCTATTTTGAAGAATGAAAATCTAAAACTTGAGTATCACAGGACAACACCAAATATCTGAGTATCTGCTATTGCTAGTATTATTGAATCTTGAATCTCAATTCTAGGTATTTAATTTAATTTTTTAAAATTTATAGTGCAATTGCAACAATAGAAATCTTGATTTTTACTATCTTAAGTTTATATATTACAGGTTTTTAAAATAGGGCTTAAAGAAGAATTTTGTGTAAACAGTAATAACCAGTAGTAGGCATGGTCAAAATAAAGTCAAAAACCTCTAGTACAAGTGCAAGCATAAAGGAAAAGAAATGCATTATAGATTTTAGGCAAGTGCTACAAACCCCAAGTTTCGTCAATGAATGTCATGATAATTTTTATCTTGTTATCCATGGAGATTTGGGAATCATGAGAACTAGGCATTCTTTTTTTAATAAGTGGAAAGATCCAAAAAATGGGAGAAATTATTTCAAATATAACAAAAGTAATGGCGCAAATAAAAATAAAATAGCTACTTTGGTTAGTGAATTAGCAAACCTCATAGTACTAGAAGTATTCCTTTACCCTAAAATTGTGATGCCATGCGCTCAGAATTATGATGAAAATAGAAAGATAGTTGTAAACCAAAACACTCAAGAGAAAATTTTATCCATAACTGAGAGTGATTTTTTCACTTTGTTAGACCTAGGGCTAGGGTTTAATTTAGAAAGCTTTAATGAGAACATTAACTTGGATAAACTAGCATAGGCTTATGGAAAACTAGATAGAGTTTATCAAGATTCATATATTAAGGGTTTATTAAACTCAGAGTCATCTAATGATCATACTAGTGTTCCTATTACATTGGACATAGACCATAAGCCTCCTTATCAATATGATATTTTTGTGCCATGGGTTCAAAATACTATTTCTTTTTTATCATTTTGTGTGGGATTGGATAGTAACAAGGAAGTGGGGGCAAGTGTTCTTGAAATAATTTATAATATCCATTTTCAGGGTTAGTCAGTTGAGAAGGTAGAAGTAAGATATAATTATGTTCAACACATTGTTGAATCTATGCAAGAACAATTACTAATGATTAAAAAGACTACAACTACAGGAAAAATGAAGAGATTTAGGTTCACAAGTTACTTGTGCTACCTTCTTTTAGCAAAGCATCACCTACTATTTGAGACTAAGAACAAAAAACTTGAAATTGAGCTCTATAAGTTTGATGAAAAAACTAAGAAAAAATCAGAGACTCTAAGTCTTGGATATGAGTGGACACATAAGATGAGGATGACTGCTAACAATAATAACTACAACCATTTTTTAGACTTCTTTTTGTAACCCATTTACAAGAAATTCATAGGCACTTCAATGCCTAGATTGCCTATGTCTTGTAAAGATTACATTCAACTAGGAAGTCAAATTCAATTGGTTGACTGGCTTTTCATGGAAGACTACATTGTGTTAAGGTTTTATGGTTTAGCAGTTGAACCGTGCAAACTTCCAATGCATGTTACAAAAAGGGTTTTGCACTAAAATATGTATGATAGATGGAGAGAATGGATGAACTTATTACTGGATAGTAAAAGAAAATGATATGTCCTTCCTTCCCTTTTGCAATTGGAGGCCTCACATTTGAGAGAAAGGCTTTCAAAGTGGCAAATGAATTGGTAAATTTTTTTGGCTTTGATTTTGTCAGTCACTAGAATTATGATTCAATAAACATAATAAAAAAAAGACTTATTTCTAATGGAAACTCTACAAGAAAATATCAACATTAGGAGATGTCATTGATAGAAAAGTTAAAAAACATGGATTTGTGGGATGAGGTTAAGAAAGAGATGGAGAAACATGCAACATAGAATAATATTTCAATGCAAGAATTGTCATCCCAAATTATGACATTGCACATATTAAAGTCACCCAAATCAAAGCCTCTAACATACTTAAATTTCTAGAAGAAAGCATCTCAACCTTCTAAGAGTTCTATGCAGAAAGCAATTAAAGAGGCATGCAAATTTGAATTATGGTCTCAAACCAAGATGACCAATTTTTGGAAAATGAGGAAAAATTTGGATGAACCAAAGACCTCAGCAGGTTTTTAGGAAATTGAGGAGGATGAACTTTCAAAAACTATTGGAATAAAGAGAATCCAACTATAGTATATGAATTTGGCACTTGTAATGATAATGATAGTCAAAGATAGAAGGACCTCGAGTCTGGTGGAGACATTCAAGGTACTTAGGATCCTGGGTCAACCAATAATATTGTTAATCATCAAATGAGTGATTCTATTAAACAAACATGTAAATAGTATAGATATATTCAATAAATCTATCTAAAGAAATGTCGATAGATATCCACTACAAAATAATTATAATTTAATTCACCACAATTAAAATTATTTATATTTCCTTTATCTGTATTTATTTAGTTTTTTACTAACTTAAGTTTTTTTATTTTACTTTCTTAAAAATGGATGATTTATATCTCCAAATATTATAATTTAAATAGATATTTTATGTGGTATTTATTAAATTGTTATTAAAACTATACTATATTTATAATAAGATTTAAACTTTTGACATGTGGATGGTTGTCAAATTTAACCTAAAACAATAAAAGTTAACATTAACATGCTTACACCATCTCACTCTCCCATTCTACCATTGTAGAATGCCTATCTACATTAACAAAGGGACAACTATGATACAAAAAATGGGTTATGCAGGTATAGGGGCCATTGGTGCAAGTGGTCAAGGGATTTGGAATCCAATTGCAATACCAAACCCACCCAAAAGTGGAAGTAAACTAGTCATTGGATTCTCCAATGTGATTGAAGATAATTCATCTAGAAGAAAGGGTAAAAAACATTATACTTTTGCTTCTAAAGTTCATCCCAAAAAAAATTTTGTTAAATCTTCAAATCCAATTGTGTTTGATCCCACTAGCACTGGCACTAACACTAGCATGCGTGAACCTTATGCAAAAAAGAAAAAAGTTATGAAAATTATGATGCAAGCAATGTAAGTGGTTACTTCACCAATGTATGCACTAGCAGCTTCTGTACAAAACCCTAAAAATAGTCCTAAAACACTAGGATTTGTGTTGGTGTAAATAAGTATTTACTTAATACACTTACTTAAGTTTACTTAGGTTTATGCATTATTTAATAATTTTGCATTATTTTATTTGTGAGACACTTAGGAGTTTGTGCACTCTTGTGAGATGTCATGATGACATCATAAGGGTCCGCACCTCTTTTAAGCACATGTTGTCTACAACACAGGAATCTTCTACACACATATGACACTTTATCATTCTTATCCATTCATCTAGAATGTTGGATAAGTTGCTTAGTTGTCTTATTCTTCTAGTTGTTTCTAAAGACATTCTAGGTGCTTCTTGAGAGGCCTTTATATACAGGCACTCCTAGTGTACTCTAAATCATGACATATTGAATACATTGTCGTTCTGATAATACTCTCTCTCTCTCTTTGGTCTACTATGTGCTTGTGTTTGAGTTCTTAGTTCCTGGATGAATTTTTCCCTTAGGCAAATTCTTACATGGTATCAGAGCATAGAGACTTTCTCATCACCTAGCCATTCAAGACCACACTTGCTTCAGCAACTTAGCTTGAATCTGGCTTACTGCAAAAATTGGGAGTGTCTAGAGCTAGATCTAACCTCGCCATTACGTCTGAAATGTTGACCCGGTGAAAATCGACTATAAACACGCCTATCTTGATCCAAAGTCGATCGTGAAGCAAATTTTTTTTGCAAATCAGAACCCGGAGGCCCTGATTTGCAGTATGGGTATGGTCATTTTTTGCAGATTTAATTGATTTATTTTAGATCTGCAATTTTATTATTTCTCTGCTATTTATTTTCTGTTACATTATTTGCAAAAATTTGGAGAAATTTTTTTACAAACCTGAGTAGTGACACCTTGGATCTGCCACTTGGAGGGTATTTTGTGTTCACATGTTGTACAATAGAGGTAGACTGTACAAATCCATAGAAATTCAGAGAAATTTTTTTATAGACCTGGGCAGTGACACCCCAGATTTGCCATTTGGAGAGTATTTTGTGTTCGCAGGCCATACAACAGAGGTAGACTGTATAAATTTGTGTACATATTGGGCAAATTGGTCCAGAGGCCATACTGCATAGAAATCTACAGTAGACTTTTATCATTTTTTGAATAGACAACTAGCCCAACCACATCGAGACACCATCGTAGACCAAACCCTCAACACTGGCGAGTCTAAGTCCACCGTACAGAGACGCCTCAAAATTCCTCCTGTGGGACATGCTTTGTTTCACAACTGCAACATCTTCCTTTTAACAAGTACTTTCAGTGCTCTCACAACTAATGTGGGACTAATTCCCACTAGCCAACACCACAAAAACTTTCTCGGCATCGGATATTCAAAGATTTTGGCAACGGTGGTTGATTTCCCGGTGAGGGTTTCACATTTTTCGGCAACGACAATGACCTCCTTTTTTGGCACTTTTTTAAAAATCTGTGACCTACAACACAATCTCTTGCCCATGGCCACATGCCCATTCACCATTAGCCCATGCAGTAGACAGTTCACTTTTTTGCCAGCGCAGTGAGACACCTAAGCTGCCTCCAGTGCCACGCAAGAGTACAAGTGGACAGTACATGTCACCTGCCAACTGCAAAGTGACACCTCACTACCCGACATTGCCACCTCATCCACATGGACAGCTAGACTTTTTTTGCCACATCATCATACAGTCCTGACATGTGACTATCCATACAGTATAGATAATCTAGTCAACTGACACATCATCTGGCGAATCGTCTTTTTTGCTGACATCATCATTTCTCGAGGTTAAAAGTGATGGTCATTTAACCATCAAAACTAGCTATTTTACAACTACAGTGATGGCCATTTGACCATCAAATTCAAACTTGCAATTTTTACTCCAGAGCCCTCTCCAGATTGCTTTTCAATTTGGCAGCCTGATTTTGCGAGCCCATATCTCAGACATCCAGACTCTAATTCAGGTGCAATTATTTTTGAAATTGGGTAGAATTTCCTAAATTTTCTAGCGGTGGTGGTTTTTTCTAGTTTTGGTGCATAGATTTTGCAAAAATTGCATTTTATGGTGACTGTACCTGCATAATCTTGTATTTTGCAACTTCAAAAGCTCCGTACAAGCAGATCTGGTTACGTTTTCAAGATTCATTTTTTTTGAAAGTGCATATTTTTTTGTCTACTTTCCAGATCTGAAGTTAGATTCTAGGGTTGTGTGGACCAATTTATCACTTTCAGAATTAGGCATTTTTTGGCATTGTAAGCTTCAATTCTTTTTTAGAATTGTTGTAAAACTAAGCTACAGTGCTTAAGCAATAGATTTTAGCCTCATAAGGTAGTTGTAAAAGAAAAATTAGAAAGTCCACTTTTTTGATTTTGACAAGTGGCCCATTGTAAATGCACTACGTATAAAGTGCGAACATCATCTTTTTTGGGGGGGTATTTTAATTGAGTGAAAAGGGGGGGGGGTGTACTATGTTTTTTGTGTCTCTCTATTGTACCTTTTTCATTTTTTTCATCATGGGTTTTAAATGTCCTCCTCTAACTTCACGCAACTATTCTACGTATAAAGATATTGTATGGAGTAGATTAATGAAAAAAGGATATAGTTTGTATGTTGATGGTACAATTACCAAACCTACTGATGCTAAAGAACTCATTGATTGGAAAAATCAAGATTGACAGGCTTTAGGTGTTATCAGGAGTTGTGTACAAGGGGATCTTCTCTTTCATAGTAAAAATTGTTCAGAATCTAAAGAAGTTTGGGATAAACTTGAATAGTTGTATGGTAAAGTGGATGAAGAAAAGGGCTTTCAGATTGAGGATGATCTACTTCTCTTAGATCCTAAGAATTATGCCACAATTTAGGATTATATCATCAAAGTGAATGAGTATAGGGAACTTCTTAAAGATTGTGGAAATCCCATGAAAGATGACAGGTTGATTCATCACATCCTAAAGAGGCTATCTTCTGAGTATGCCAACTTTTTTTTGAGTTTTAATACTCACAGGTTGACCGTGGGATCTACTTACTAGAAGCCTTCCTTTGATGGATTTTCAGACATGTTGATTGTTGAACAATCTCACTTGGTAGATTTTGGACTTCTCAAGTCATCAAAGACCAAAGCCTTGGTGGCTAGTGACGATCAAAAATCTAGTCAAGGGGGGAAAAGCAACAACAACAAGAAGTAGTGGAAGTAGAAATCACAATTTGAGACACAACAATCCTCCTCTCAACAAGGTAGTTCTTCTTCAAACAACAAGGGAAGTAATGAAAATAAGGACAAACTCTTTTGTGCATACTGCAAAAAGCCAAATCATGATGAGCATATTTGCAAGACAAAAAGGATCAATGAGTTAGAAAATCTACTCAAGAAGAACAAGATTCAAGTGCTAGGTACTTCCAAGGATTCAACTCCAACCTCTTCAAAAGGTAAAGGTCAAGCACTTATGGAAAACACAAGCTCTTCATTGGAATGGATACTTGACTCAAGTGCCTCTTATCATATGGGTTTTTCAAAGGAAGATTTTTCATCCTTGAAGCATTTAAAGGTGCCACACATCTTCATGGGAGATGATACTAAGATGGAAGTTGTAGGGAAAGGACATGTGGAAATGGAAAATGGGGAATTCAAAGATGTTCTCTACATTCCAAATCTAAGCTCCAATCTCCTATTAGTTTACCAAATCACTCACCTTGGAGATGGTCATAAGGTTGAGTTCCTTCCAGATTCTATGATGGTGCAAAGTCTCAAAGATGATTCATTGGTAGGAGTGGGGAAAGTCAATGATGATAAGAGGTTGTACTCCTTCTCCCACTATTTTCCTAAGAGTCCTTCTCGAGCCTTGTTCACTCACTCTACTTCAAACATCAACCTTTGGCATGAGTGGTTTGGTCACCTTGACTTCCACTTTCTTTAGCAAATTTTCTATAAATGCATTGTCAAAGGTCTACCTAATATCAACTTTTCTAAGGAAGAGTGTTCATCTTGTTCAATGGATATGAATCTCAAGGAGAAGTATGATAAAGGGAAGTCTTCTTGAGCTCTAGTTATTCTTCAGCTAGTTCACATGGTATTAGCAGGACCCTTCGCAATGACTTCAGTCAGCCAAGGCCGCTATATACTCACATTTGTTGATGACTTTTTGAGATTCACTTGGGTCTTCTTCCTTCATCATAAGAATGAATTGGTTCATAAGCTTCAAGATTTCAAGACTCATGTTGAACACAAGTCAAGGAAAGCCATCAAAGTACTAAGGGTGGACAATGAGAACATATATATTGATAGAAGACTTAAGAACTTTTGCAGAATTGAGGGGATTGATCTTCAAAACTCACCAGCATTCAGTCCATACAAGACATATGTTGCAGCTATGAGGATTGGGAATCTCAAGACCATGGAAAGTTGCATTATTAAGGCCAATTCTTTCAATCCTACACTTGAAGTTGAAGCCATTAGCAGTGCTACTCACATACTTAATAGGTCTCCTCATCCAGCCTTAGATGGTAAGACTCCTTTTGAGGCATGGTGTAGCAAAAAACTAGTTGTGAGTCACCTTAGAGTCTTCGATTGTCCAGCATGGGCTAACCTATCTTCTAGGAGTTGCAAGGCACCAGCACCTAGGCCTTGTACTTTCATCGGGTATGAAGATAATGCAAAGGCTTCCAAAATTATGGATCCAGAGATTCATTAGATCTTTGTGGAGAAGGATGTACATTTTGAGGAAAATTCACCAAGCTTATCCTCTACTCCTCTCCACACATCATACATAGTGGAAAGTGATAGTGACACCAACGATAGTGCTTCAACAGGTTCAGACATGTGGGGTTCTATTGATAGTTACAGTGAGAGGTCACATGAGTCTAGTCCACATGCCTACATTGCCACAGTGAAAGGTCCATCACAACATGGTACATCTCGTCTTCCACCTACAACTTTAGTTGACTTGGGAGACAGACTTGAGGACTTACATCTTCTCATTGATGAAGTTGATCCTTCTACATTTGTTGTGAGGGCTTACTCTAGCCCTTGTCCATTCTCTACATGATCAATTTCTATAGGTTGGTGTGATTGTGGATCCTTATGAACAGCAATTAGTGGAGGTCTCTTTGTCAATTGAGGAGACAGATGGTTTAGTGGAATAGGTTCAACAGACATCCTTGCCAAATTTGCATTCATTCTTTTCATCACAGTTGGAAGGGGTAAACATCAGCATCAGTATAGGGATACTTGAGCAGGTTTTAGGGCAAGCATACATCTTCAAGAGTGTACCTTTTCCATTGTTTCCTCCTAAGGGGAGGAACACTATTCTGCATTCTTGGACCAGCTTCTTCATCAGAGTGGCTTTCACTTGTTGGCATTCTTCTTTTGGGGGGGGGGGGGGGGGTGGAGACTATTTTGTCTCTCTTCCTTCTCTCATTCTCTTTTCTATATACTAGATGTATGTCATAATGGGGGGGTCTTGATTACTCCATCCATCGATGCATCCTTATTTATCTCTCTTTTTGGGGGAGGGTTTTTCCCATGAGGTTTTCCCTCTTTCTCCACTTTATTAGAGATTGCATTTTCATTATGTACATGGGTACCTAACATGGCCTAGTAGCTGGGACCCATTCTGCATCTTCATCCTAGTTTCAGTAGCTTAAGGGCATTCCCCTAAGTTGCACTTAAGGGGGGGTGTTGGTGTAAATAAGTATTTACTTATTACACTTACTTAAGTTTACTTAGGTTTATGCATTATTTAATTATTTTGCATCATTTTATTTGTGAGACACTTAGGAGTTTGTGCACTCTTGTGAGATGTCATGATGACATCACAGGGGTCTGCACCTCTTTTAAGTACATGTTGTCTACAACATAGGAATCTTCTACACACATATGAAACTTTGTCATTCTTATCCATTCATCTAGAATGTTGGATAAGGTGCTTAGTTGTCTTCTCTTCTAGTTGTTTCTAGAGACATTCTAGGTGCTTCCTGAGAGGCCTTTATATACAGTCACTCCTAGTGTACTCTGAATCATGACATATTGAATACATTGTCATTCTGATCATACTCTCTCTCTCTCTTTGGTCTACTGTGTACTTGTGTTTGAGTTCTTAGTTCCTGGGTGAATTTTTCCCTTAGGCAAATTCTTACAATTTGGAATGAGCCTTCTTTAGTATGTTGGCAATCCTAAAAATATAATTATAGGTGGAATAAGTGTAACTAGAGTTAGAGGACCATACAATAATATAGATGATAATTTACATTTCAAACACTCAATTGTGTCAAAAAACCCAAATTTTAGTTTAAACGACGTTGCATCAAAGTTTAATCAAAGAAGCAATAGAAATAGGAAAACTATGGAGACTTTGAAAAGTGATGCAGTTGTTGAACATCAGGGGTCTAGTAATAGTATATCTCCAACATATGATCCAAACACCAAAATGATGAACTTCATGGTTGTTATGCCCCTATCTAGAGATAATAATCCACCATAAAATTTAATAAATCGTAACGATGTAGAAGTTACTAGTCTTCAAATAGATTTCTCAAAAGTGAAAAATATTGATAAATTAAGTATATCAAAAGAGAGCAACAAAATGTTCTACTCTACACTTTTAAAAGTGGAGAGGGAAAACAAAAGTCTTGCAAAGGAAATAGAAAGTTATAGGTATACATGGATAATGTTAAGGCCAAGGAAAAAGCAACAAACAATAGGTTGAAAGAATTGAAAAATAGGATAAAGAATTCTTCTTCTACAGAGGCAATTGTCCAACAAGAAAAGATGAATGAACAACTAAAAAATATGACTAAATAGTTGGATGAGCACAAAAAAATATTTCAGCATGAAAAAGCCTCTACTACATAGTTGTTCAAGTCTGTAGAGTGTAGTGCACAAGTAAGCAATAAATTGAAAACTGACCTAGACTTTGTTGTCAAGGAAAATAATAATATAAAGATTGAATTGAAGAATAAAAGGAAAAAAGTACTCCTCTATTGAAAATACTATCCATTATTTGAAGATGGCATTGGAGAATGAAAAGAAAAATGAGGAGTCTAATCCAAGGATAATTGATAATTTGTAGAAGGAATTGGGGAATGAGAAGAAAAAAGAGGAGTCTAGTGCAAACACAGTACACAATTTGAAGAATCAATTGGAGAATATGAAGAAAAAAGAGGATTCAACTACAAAGACAATCCTTAATTTGAAGACAAAATTGGAGAACGCAAAGACAACGGAGTCTAGTGAAATTTCAAACTATAACACAATCCACCATATGAAGAAGGAATTAGAGAATGTGAAGAAAAAAGAGGAGTTAACTACAAACAAAATCCATGATTTGAAGAACACAAATAAAGATTAGTCTACTCATACTGCAAACAAACTCTAATATTTGAAGAAGGAATTAGACAATGCAACGAAAAAGGAGCCCACTGCAAAGAAAATCCATGATTTGAAAAGGGAACTCAAGGATGAGAAGAAAAAAAAGGTAGCTGCTACAAAGAAAATCCAATATTTGAAGAAGAAATTAGGATGAGAGGAAGAGAGAAACTAATTGGAAAGGGCAACTAAAGGAAATACAGAAAAAAAGTGAAATAGAGATGTCTCAAATGAAGAAAAACATGGAGAATGCAATTGCACAAAATATAACTACATCTTCCAAAGACCATCATGTGAAGGATACTATAATAAATATGGTTAAGCTTATCAAACAAGAAAATTGGGAGAAACTAATGCAGAACAGTTATAGCTTGTTTGAATGGCTTGATTTGAATAGCAATATTAGAGATGTCTTTGAAAATGTAAAATAGATGTTGATGGTAAAAAAAGTATCTCACCACTTCCTTAAAAAATCTTGCAATATAAACTTTGAATAAAGTACAGAGATCCAGTGACAGGGATTTGGAAAACCAAGGAGTAAACAATTGTTGTGATGCCTCTATAATTACCTTTGTTGTTTGTCACAATTGTGACCAATTAATGGAAATAGATGAAGCTTTGAAATCTTCTTCCTAAGACTTGATGAAGATGAATCACAGCATACTAAACTTGCTAAATGTTGGATTACGAAACCAAATGAATCCAACAGAAAATTCATTTGAAAAGAAGATTACATGAAAAAGTTGCACAACACCATGAACTTTGATTTAGGAAACTTGCTTGAGGAAACCACTCTAGAAATAATTGCAAGTTACATCAAACCACTATCAACAATGAATGCAAGTATAGATAAATTCCTCGATTCATATAAAGATATCTCTTTGAAGTATTCATTTTTCACGAGGTTACAACTATTTATGTACAACCTCAAAAAAATGGAGCTTCTAAATGATGTAGAATGGAGTGCCCCAAAGAGCATCATTGCAGTTGGGTCATCTACTCAATTTGTTACTATTAGTGTCAGTCATAGCTAATAGCACTAAGAAGTAACAACTTTGTAAGTGATAGTGCTATAATAATTTTGTTAGTTGTTGCTCTTTAATTTCAAAATTTGGATTTAATTTCAAATTTTTTTAATGTCAATTGTTATAGAAATAAAGAGCCAACATATCAGGATAGCTAGATAGCCAGGCACTGGTGTACTAGTACTACATAGAGAAGATGGAAATTTCCCCCTACTCCTACTTGAAAAAATTGTACAGTTGGCAATGTGGCAATGTGATTGTACATACATAATGTAATAATAATCAGATTATATATACAATTACAAACTAGCCTACAGCTATTTTTACTCCCTTCTATCTATAAAATAGAATTTAGGGTCATTTGACATTGAGTCATTTGCAAAGGGTTTTAATATTCTACCTCTCTAGGCTCTATATTTGTATAATTGTTTGTAATTGTTAAATGGATTATGTTACTCATTGATTTATAATTATAAATTATAATACAATTTTTTTTAAAGAAAGCTTATTCTGTAAAATGCATTATTTTACAATTTATTAAAGAAACTAGAATCAATGAAAATCTTAAAAAGTCTAAAAACTAGAATGAATGAAAATCTCAAGTTCAACATGTATAAAAACTAGAATCAACGAAAATCTCATGTGTAGACTCTAAAAGTAAAAACTGGTTTGAATGAAAATATCAAAATATAAGTTTGTAACATCAACATCTTTAAAAAAAAATTAAGCATCTATAATAGGACAATGAATGAAGGGTATAAATTAACTTCTACAAATATAACTAATTACTAGATAGAGTCTTAGACATTGGTAACACCAGAGCACATAAATTAATTTGAATTGAAATTGATAACACCAGAGTTACTAGACTACTACTTGACTCACACATAAGTTAGAAGTTGAGAAGTTTCTATAGTGGACACTCTACTTGGACCGGCTTAGCATCACTATCATTAGAATCCTCCTCATTTATTGTATATAACATTTCATTGTCAGTATGAATGCCAAAGTTAACTTCATCTTCATTGCTTCTCATATAAGGATATGAACCACTGCCACTACCACCACCACCACCACCACCACCACCACTACCACTACCACTTGGGCTTGAAATATTGGCCACCCCTCTTCTTTGATATTTGTTTCTCCAAATGCTGAGAATCATGTCATAAGGGAGACTATGTACCTCATACCTAGAATTATAGAGCCTCAAACAATTATTCAAATTTTTGTCTAATTTGTTTCTAACCTTTAACTTTAGGAAGCTCAAAGTACTAAAAAACTCTCTCATCCTCTAAACCCAATATCATTGTCAAACATAAATTGGTAAGCTTGAAATATTATGTTATTGATTCTCTCAATTGATTACTCTTACCAAGGTTTTTCCAAAGTTTTTTTTACCACTCCCTCTTCATTTGAGTTCTCCATAAGATTAGATTGTTCCCTCATTATGTTTGCAAAGAATATGATTGATCTCTTAGTCAAGATTCATCTATAATTCCATCTATAGTTACTTCATTGATTACTTTAGCTTTGCAAAAATGTTGAATCAAACTCATAATCCTTCTTTGAAAATCACTCAGATAGTTTAGAGACCAATATTGAGGAGAACCAATAGACATTTCTTTGAGAAATTCCTCTAGAGAAAATCTGAATCTAATTTGTGACAAAAGATTATAGCAAACTTGCTTGATTCTTTGATCTTCTTGACGTCTTCACTTGTAACACATGAAATTACCTTCTCTAGTTCTAATTCTATTTTTCTTGTTGCTTCATTGGCATTGGACTTGGGGTCGATGTGGGCATGGTAGTGCATTGGTATGTAAAATCCACATCCTCTAGCACATACCTCATCATTTGCACTAATATGAATAAAGTTCCCAAGATTGATCAAATATGTGATTTCTGTCCACTTTACAAACTTTGATTCATCTAATGGTTGTAATTGATAAAGAGTATCCAGACTATTACATATCATTTTACATAGCTTATTATATTTTTCAATGTACATAGCTCTTTGTTGAACCTTTTTCATAATATTTCTCATGTCCTGTAGCATGGGGAGAATAGCTATTAAAGTTAAGAGTATCTTAATATTAGTTGGACTTGAATATAGCTAAGGAAATATGTCTCATACAGAGTGGATTAGTCCAACCAATGACGGATATTTAGAGAATACTTAATGTTTTGGTCCATCCAAAGAGATCCAGTTGGTATCATTTTCTTTAAGAAGCTTCCTCCCATTAGTAAGTCCTTTACAAAAGTGTTGAAATTCCTAGACTTGTTTTGGACTTCGAAAAAAGTATTGGTAAATCTCTTTGATTAAATATTCCACTTTACTTACATAATCAAAATTGCTGACAATTCAAAAATCTAGATTCATTCGATGGGCCATGTAGTGAATGGGAATAGTGTAGGGTGCCAAATCATTCATGATCCTTTTGCAAAGACTTCCTTTATGACCTTGCATAACCAAAGCTCCATCCACTCCAACACACACCAAATTTATGGCAATCTCCATGTTATCCATATCTCCACAATCAATTAGAGTACTCTTTAATAAATCATCTGAATTTTTTATTGTTGCACTACAATTCAATTTAGCAACAGATAGTAGAAGGGGTTGACGAAAAAGATCATTTACCATATAAACATGCATGCACACCCAGGAAGTATCATCAATTTCTATAACTTCATCTAGAGAAAATGCAATGAAATTTGACTATTTTATTTTTTCCTTCATATATTCTTTTTTAGCTTGTGCAAGACAACTATCCCATTGTCACCTGTTTTTCACTGATCAATGATTGTTTGAATAGAGTTAAACTTTTAATAAGTACAATAAACTAGTAATTGAAGGGTAGTCCATCACAAGAATCCCTCTACTCAAAATATAAAATACCACATTGAATTGAACAACTTTTCCCATACTTTATACTTCCATTTCTTTCCTAATGAAATCTTCAATGGAACCTTTTACTATAGAATGCTTCTCCCATAATTTCTTTTGTAACTCGTATAATTTGGCATTCCTAATATGTAGATAGTTGTCCTTCATTTTCTAAGTTAGCTTCAAGTTCAACTAAGTGTCAAAGATTTCTAAGTGTTCAAATTGTTTTCCATGTATCAAAACATCACCGAGTTTGTCTTTAGAACCCGAGTTCTAGTAGTTGGGTCGACTTTGTGAATTATGATGAAATTGGTATTTTAGCCAACTTTAGTAAGTTGTGATTTGGATTGATATATATGTAATGCATTGTATCATATCCAAATAAGAAATATGTGAAGAGATATGATGAGAAAAAGTGTGAATTAAAAAGGCTACAAGTAGTATAAGTGAAAAAAATGTTTTATCTATTACAGTCAAGTGATCATTTCAAATACAAGGAATCTCAACCAGAAAATTAGAGTTTTAGATAAGAGATCAGCTACTATTTCATCCTAATAAGTGCATCAGTCAAATCCTTTAACAGGGTAGACTTAATAGTCTTTGCTAAATCTCTTAACTGAGTGCATACTTCATTTTATGTTTGTAAATCCTTTAACAAGGTGGACCTCACAGTCCTTATTTCTCCTAACAAGGTAGATCACAAGAAGTGGTCAGTTGTAAGCCTTAATAGATTAATTTTATACTATAGTACTAAAAAAATTGGGTATCATCCCCACCCTAGTTTTACTTTCTATTTGGAAGGTTTTTGGTTCACCATATCTTGTGTCAAAGTGTTGTGAATGATTATTTGCTTACATTCTTTCATGCATGCAATTAGATCATAATATTATATGAAGGATAAATTGGTGAAGTAAGATAAATTTTAATCGATTCTTGATTCACCCCTCCCCTCTCAGTAACCTTGCCTACCTGATATTTCCAAAAATTGGTATTGGAGCTTTCAGGTTCTCACATCAAAATTTTAATAGCTTGAGAAAAGATTAGAGGAAATAGAGGTATACAGGCTAGATAAGGCTATTGATAATGAAAAGTTGGATCTTGAATTGGTTATTGGACAATTGAAGAAAGCAAAGGAGCAAATCTCTCAATCATTGTAAAGAAGGAAAGATCTTGTAGTACAAATGAATGATAATCTCTATACTAAAGAAAGAATTGAAGACATATATCCAGAAAGAAATTTTGATGAAGTTGATGAAGCAATCAAATACCTATTACAAAAGAATTCAAATCTTCAAGAAGAATTTCAAAAGATAAAAATAGAACAAGAAATCCATTTACTGAGATTATGTGAAGTCATGGAAGAAAAAGACAAAGACAAATAAGAGATAGAAGAAAATAACAATGAAATTCAACAACTATCCCTTCAGCAAGTAGACTTTGTTGATCAACTCACTAATACAAATGAAGAACTTATGAATCTAAGATTAGAGAATGAAAGACTACATAATGATCTCAATATTGAAAAGAAAACCTATAAAAGAATGATGAAATCTCAAGAGAGTATGAATCAATTGAATAACCAAAGTTAGTACAAACACAAAGGTAAAGCTGGAATAGGATATATAGAAGAAGGTGAATCATCTCAAAAAGGAGCTCAAAAGAATAAAAGGCTTACTTCAAATAATTGTGGTAAGATAGGTCATACATCAATTAAATCTTAGAGCAATGGTAAATAAAAATTCAATGGAAAGTGTTACAGTTGCAATAAGCATGGTCATAGAGCAAGTGAATGTACAAAGAAACCTAAGTTTGAAGGTAAATGTCACAATTGCAAGAAACAAGGACACAAATCTTGATAGTGTCAAACCAAGTACTGGAACCTAGTAGAACAAGTTATGAGAGCAATATTTGGATGGGACTACAACACATGGTATAGATGTCACTACTATGGTAAATTTGGGCACATTGGAGTAAACCGTTTGAAACATCATATAAGGAAAAGATATACTACAAAAATATGTTTTATTTGTATAGAACTTGGACATATTTCCAAGAACTGTATAAACACATGTAGAATTGAAGATGAAAAAAAAGCCAAAGTTGACAATATCAGAAAGAAAATGAGGTAGAAATGGGTACCAAAATCTCTAGAGAATTAAAACATTGATCATGAAGTGAATGACACCCAAGTCAATGAGTTGGGTGGTTCCATCATTTCAACTTAGTTCCTTATGGATATAACTGGAGTTTTGATTCAGAAGAAGAAAACTAATATCATTTCTAGTTAGCAAGAACAATGATCCAAATTAGCATTCAAGATGCAAAGGGATCATCAAGCATGATGAGAAGTAGGAGACCTTACGAATCAAGGTTAGGTTGCAAGACCTTACTGAGAAAGGTCAGGTTGCAAGACCTTACCGAGTAAGGTTGGTTGCATATTGTTGCAGACACAAATTTGGTAGTTCCTATTGAGTGATGGTGACTGTATCGAGCTGTAAATATATCTTGATCATTAATGACAAACCAAGTAGAGGACAACCTATCACCAAGTGAGTATGAAGTACAAAGCATTAATGGAAATCAAACAATGAAATTTATTAAAGGAAGAAATTGAAGGCATTATTTTCATCACAAATTTCTAGACTTATTTGTGCAAAATGATTTTAGAGCCCCCAAGAAAATTGAGTACTTGTTGTTGAAGAATTCTCAAAGTTCTTAGAAACCCTACTAAGCATGGCATCTTCAAGTAGAATAGTGAAGAAAGGATATGAAAGGTTGATTTTCGAGCTAACTACAAGGCACCTAATTTCAACTTGAGTTCATCAATTGCAAAGGTGCTTGACTCAACTAGTGTATAGTCTCAAATTTTGCCTAAGGCATTACTTGTGCATGAAATTCATTCCTTTTACCATTTTTCTATTCAAGAACTAGAAACCCTAGAGATGAATGAAACATTCAAGGAATTATGTGTGGGTAGTGCATTAAAGCTTGAATATCAACATCTGGAAACCAAGGGTTTGACCCACATTTTACATATGCCAAGAGACTTTTAGGTCAAATGGATTAGATATATTCTAAGCCATGTTCACAATGGGAAGATATGGTTGGACCACCCCATTCAAATTACAAAGAAAATGATTCACAAAATTACTAGGATTTGCATGCTAACTAAAGACAAGACAACCAAAACCCTAGATCGGGCAGAACTAACTAAGAAGACTCTTGCCAAGTAAGATAGAAGAGGAATGAAGCTTTGTAGAGTAACAAACATGGAGCTAAAGTTTAGCATACATGTAATTGAAAATAAGATTTGCAATTCTAGTCAGTTAAATAGTGTATCATTCAAAGTTGTTGATCTTGCACACAAGGTTGTGAAGAATTACCTATCATTTGACCTTGCCAAGTTGTTGTTGAATCAATTCAACAAATACATGGAGAGTATAAAAGGATCAAATAATATCCATGTAAGGTCAGACCTATTTTGACATGTTTATTCTTCTTTGTTCAAAAAAATTTCCCTTCCAAAGGTATAGTAATATGGAGGAAAGATGTTCCTATTTTATATCAAATAGATGAGTATATAGCAGAGATGGGTAAAATTTTTGTAAGTATCATGGATTAACTATTTTGAATCATTCAAAGAGAAAATGTATAGTTTATTTAGGATATCTAAAAAAATTGTAGAAGATTACAAGGATGATATCTATTTTATGGTGGATTGTGACAAAGTATACATTCAGGCAGTCAGACCTAGAGTGGCATGGGGTAAGCCTCTAGAGTATGAGGTTAACATTGATGATAGTAAGGATATCATAGAGGCTCTATTGAATGATTCTATAGATTATAATGCCACATATTTCAATACATATGATGAATCAAAGGAAAGAACTGAAATTGAAATCAAGCTACATCAAGAAGTGAATAAAGGAAGGAAAAGAGTGGAGTAGATACTAAAAGGCACAAAGCAATAAAGTTCTACTCTTATGCTTACCAATGGAAAATGAGATGACATAGAAGATGATGATGCAAAGGATGATGAAGAAGAAGCCAAATATGAGGACGAACAACCTCTCAAGAAGAAAGGTAAGGTTATCATAACTAGACCTTCCAAGTCATCCCCTATTGTATTCACAAGAAGGGCAGCCAAGTAAAGGAAGAAATTGAAGTTAGGTGAAGGTTAAGTTGAGCAAATAATCTTTGAAGGAGATGCACCTACACTTTAGGAAAGATTGAAAAGAATGGAAGAATGAGTTGGCATGGAAATTTTCAAATCTATTAAGTATGAAACCAAGAATGCAGAAGAGAAAAGGAAGATTGAGGATATGCTTATGTCAAAATTAGGCAAATGGAAGTACTCATTGGATCAACTTGCACAAAAAATTCCTAATGAACTTCTACAGGTAAAAAAACCTGGATGGGAAAGTGAAACAGAGACTATCAAAGACATCTTTGAAAAAACTCTGAGGAAACTCATGCCTAATATTAGTAAGAAAGAAGTAAAGGAATTCTTGAAGAAAAATGAAGAGAATTTCACTCTTAAATTCAACACATGTATGATACTACTTAAAGACATTGAATATATGGTGAAGACAACTAAAAATACATAGAAAAACATTTGTAAGTTCCACCAACCCAGTGAATTTTTTGTACATGTTGATGAAAAGGATGAGGAAGATGAGGAAGAAAATATAGAAATAAATGATGGTGAGTTAGATGATGTCAATCTGGATGATGAAGAGGAAGAATAGGAAGCTACCACAGAAAATGTTCCAAAAATTCAAAGCATTGAGGCAATTGATGTAGAGAAAATTGTAGTAGCAATCATGGCCTCATTTCCTCACTCTTTGAGCACATCCTTAGTGCAATCTGGCTCAAAGATAGCTTCTACTGAGTTGGTTGTGGATACCACTTCTATACTAAGCACCCAACCAAGCTTTGAATTTGTTCACCTAAATGTTTCATTGACTAAAGTTCCTAGCACTTTATCTACCAAGAAGCAAGGTCCTCCATCATCAAGTTTGACCAAGCAATAGCAAGGTCCTCCACCATTCTAAAAGAAAAGTGTAAAGCAGTAGAAGCTATTTATCTAGATGAGGATATAGTTATTGAAAATTGGGATATCTCTACCCTCACTCCTCATCAAATGGACACCATGGGTGAATTATTGAAGAAGAGAGCTAAGCAGAAAAAGCTTAGAGAAGAAAAGAAGAAAGAAAATCAAGTTTTTGAAGACATCAAGAGTGTATTTGTTGATGCTCTAAGTATTGAGGTTGATATTACTCAAGCAATTCTTGATTAGTTAGCAGAAATTATGCAAAAATTTAATGAAGACTTGAATAAAATGGATAAGCTACTTCAAAGATCTAAAAGAAAGTTTGAAAATAAAATCTTAGAACAAGTTGCACAAAGAATTACAATAGATCAAGTAGAATTAGCTACTATTCTTGGTTCACTAGAAATAACTGTTAATAATGTTGTTTCATTATTTGTCAAGTGACAGATCTATCTTTACAAAGGATATCAAGGAGAAGTTGTCCAAGATAGATGAAGACATAAAGGCAAGTGCACACCAATTATCACTTGACCCAAGCCATAGTTCTACACATTACACAAAGATTAGATATTTGACAAACTTTTAGGCAAAATTATTAAAGGAAGAAGCCAAGATCAGGGCCACACTTATAGAAATCCAAAGCATGATTCTTCCAAAGATGGATGCATTACAAAAATACATTGCACATGCAAAGACACTCATTAGTGATAACAACTTCTCCATACCTAGTCACATGATGGAATTATCAATACAAGTTCAGATTGCATTACATGCAAGCAAGGTACTACAAGAGAATTGGGACAAGACAATGGTACTTATTCTAAAGGTACATTTTGAATTCTTGTCACATTTTGGTATTATCATATAGATATTATACACCTTTGGAATTTATGTCAAAAAGGGGGAGAAGTATATATAAAATATTGTAAAGAAAAATAAATATCCTATACTCCATTTGTATGTATATAGGAGAGATATATGTATGGGAAGCAGTATAGTATCATGTAAATACCTATACAAATAATAAAAAAATTCTTTATAAAAGAAATTATAAAAAAATCAAAAAAATAGAGTATGTTACCAAGTCATAGCTTTAGTAAGTCAAACCAAGTTGAAGACATAGAATGATGGCAAAGGAAGTTTTGACTTATAGTTTTGTAGCTTAGATTTATCTTTTTGGTTTGATAAGTGTTTTTGTCACTAATGCCAAAGGGGGAGATTGTTGACATTAAGGTCAATTTTTCTGTCAGTGACTCAACACTTAGTCAATTGGTTACATTGCTACCAAGCTCTACAATTATTACCAAGCCTATCATACACTTTGCAATGTTAACCAAGTAATTCAGTTTCTCCCAAGCCAAGAAGTTAGAATATAGTGTCTACTGAGCACCTGAGTTATTTTTTAGTGTTTTTCAAGCTACACAATGTTTACCAAGCTTCATAAACAATGTACAATATAAACTAAGCATAGAAAATGCTACCAAGCTATTCAACAGAAGTGAAGAAGATCATAGTGTTAACTAGGCTTTGTATTTTTAACCAATTCCATCAATGTCTACCAAGATTACATGGTTAACAAAGTAGATTTAGTGTTGACCAAGTCATGCAGTGTCAACCAAGTGATCTAGTTGCTACCAAGTTTCTCAAAGTTCACCAAGTCACACTTTGTTGACCGAGTTCAAGCTACTTGGAAGTGATTAGTATGGACCAAGCTTCAAGTTCAACCGAGTGCCAAATATTGCCAAGCATTGATAGTATTTTCTAAGTATTAGAACATCACCAATTTTTTCTTTAGAACCTAAGTTCTAGTAGTTGGGTTGACTTTGTGAAATATGAGCCGACTCTAGTAAGTTATGATTTGGATTGTTATATATGTAATGCATTGTATCATATCCAAATAAGAAATATGTGAAGACATATGATGAGAAGAAGTGAAAATTAAGAAGGCTACAAGTAGTATAAGGGATAGCAAAAATTTATCTAGCATAGTCAGGTGATCATTGCAATACAAGAAATCTCTACCAGCAAATCAGAGTTGCAAATTATAGATCAACCACTATTTCATCCTAATAGGTGCATCAATCAAATCCTTTAACAGGGTATACTTAATAGTTTTTGCTAAATCTCCTAATCGAGTGCATACTTTGTTGTATGTTTCTAAATCCTTTGACAAGGTGGACCTCACAATCCTTATTGATCCTAACAGGGTACATCACCAAAAGTGGTCAATTGTAAGCCTTAATAGGTTAATTTTATACTATCATACTAAAGCTTGTGGGTATCATCCTCACCCTAGTTTTACTTTCTCTTTGGAAGGTTTTAGGGTCACCATATCTTGTGTCAAAGTGTTATGGATGTTTATTTTCTTTCATTCTTCCATGCATGCAATTATATCAAAGTATTATATGAAGGATAAATTGGTGAAGTAAGATAAACTTTTACTAGTTCTTGATTCATCCTTCCCCTCTCAGTAACCTCTCCTACCTTGTATTTCCAACATAGACTACTTAGACTACATATAATAGCAATAATATGATTCATTCTCATAAAAAGGATACTATGGTACTACAATCTACGGTACTACCCAATAAAATTTGCAAACCTATCTTAGCATGTGAAATGTCCAGTGGATAGTAAAAAATAACCAGTACTAGTATAACATAAAAATATAAATTAAAAATCAATTACCTATTATGAAAACAATGGTCTACGAGTCAATAGGAAATGCACTCAGCACTCTAAAACTTTGGTAGCAATAAGAAATGTTAGTTTCCACTTCCAGACCAAAAAAATAGAAAATTACATAAAATGAATGTATATATAATACCAATCTTGGCTAGTGAACTATGTGGGATTAACAAGCAGGAATGTCAAATGTAGGTGAATTGCACCTTCCTATGCAAGCCCATAATAGGAAATAGTTGGCTAAATGGGGTTGGTGGTTGACACACATGAGGAAAATGGTAGGTCATGCCCAACCCAAGGGAAAATTAGTTGGTTGTAGTAATGGAAAAAGAACGTTGTCCAATAAGAAAAAACATGCAAAGGATGGAATTTTTTTAAAAATAAATTTATCCAAAACATTTATTACAATGGCGATTGGACCAAGATTTTTTACCAATTATGTGAAAAGTAATGGGTGACTACCGCGAGCATTGGATTCAAATATTATAAATATTTGGTGATGCATTTGACCTACATTACATGTGATATTCTCCAAATGAAGATCGACTGATGGGACAAGATTGCCAAATGGCAAAGATTCACCATTAAAGTAATCTCTGATAAGGAAATATATAAAGGCATGAAGGTTGAATAGGAAAATATATTGTAATTAGCAAGGTATAAAGGAATATTGCTAAATCCAATGTTAGTGTGGTGTAATGTGATATTGATATAATGATTTGTGATGTAAATTATGATGTAGGATCAGATGAATGCAAATTTTGTGATGAGCAAAAAAGGCAATATCAAATATTGAAGATATCAACAACAATGTAAAGAGGTTTTTGTATTTATCTCTTTGTATTAAAGAACTATATTGTACATTGCATTTTTTGATAGTGGGCTCATCTTGCATACATTTTTTAATTTATATAACAACTTCTAATAGGATTGGAGCTTCTACCAAGGCATAGTCCTCTATAAAGGATCAAGACACTAAATGGGTGTAATAGAATCCTAATAGGGTCAATATCTTTCACAAGATACTTTTTATTAGTGGAACATTTTTTGGGTATCATCCCCACCGAGGTTTTCCCTTGGCCAGGGTTTACTTGGTTAACAAAATATGGTGTTATGAGTTCTCTTATTGCATGGTTATAGTTATTATTCGACATAGTTAGTTTTATTTCTTATGTAAGTTATAAAGTTATTAAAGATATCTAGTTCTAGGCTAAAGTCTATGAAATATTAATTCATCCCCCCTCTTAGTATTTCATCTTTCTAATAGGGGAATCATCCTTTCTTGATAATTTACATCTAGTCACTAAACGTGTTCCAATAGGTTTACAGATTTCCACATCCAAATCCCTTCAACAAATCCTTAAGATGCTTAGCTTGTGATATAAACATTCCATCCTTTTTGTGAGAAATCTATAATCCCAAGAAGTATTTCATCTCACCAATCATACTGTAAGAATTTTCCTAGGGAAAAATTCACCCAAGAACTAACAACTCAAACACAAGCACAATTGTAGACCAAAAATGGATATGATCAATTAATCAGAGTATGTCCTAATACATTTCTCTATTCAGTGTATCATGTGCAAACACACTAGGAGTTTCTATATATAAAGGCCTCTTAGGAAGCACCTAGAATACCTCTAGAAAGAACTAGGAGATAAGATAAGCATCATGACAACTAAGCACGTGCCTTATCCATCATTCTAGATGAGTGGATAAGAATGAGAAGGTTGTAGAAACCATGTGCTTAATTAGTGTGCTAAATCTTGTGCTATAGACACTATGTGCATAAAAGAGGTGTGAATTCCTATGTTGTCAACATGACAACTCACAAGAGTGCACATACTCCTAGGTGGCTAATAAATAAATATTAAAATTATGCATTAACCTAAGTAAACTTAAGTAAGTGTAAATAGTGAATAGTTATTTACACCAACACCCCCCCTTAAGTGAAACTTAGGGGAATGCACTTAAGCTCGCAAAAACTAGGATGAAATGCATAATAGGTCCTGGCTACTAGGCCCTGTTAGGTACCCATGTACATAATGAAATGCAATCTCCCATAAAGTAGAGAAAAAGGGAAAACCTTATGGGAAAAACCCTCCCCCAAAAAGAGAGATAAATAAGGATGCATGGATGGATGGAGTAATCAAGACCCCCCCATTATGACATACATCCAGTATATACCAGAGAAAAATGGAGAAGGACAAAACCCCCTAAGAGGAAAAAGTCCTCCCAAAAAAAGAGAAGAAGGAGACAAGGTAATCCCCCCACCTTAAAATTAGTGTGCCAACTAGTGAGAAATGTGCCAATGTAGAAGCTGATCCATGACCTCTAAATGATTCTCCTCCCCTTTGGAAGAAACAAAGGCAAGGGTACCTATGAGATGTGTTCCCTATATGGAGAAGGAATCTCTATGATGATCGATGTCGATGAAACCTGATCAAAAGTCCCTATGTTGATACTGATTATGGCTTCCTCCAAAACTACTATGAAGAAGTGTAGATTGAACAAGGAGTGATGAAGAAGCTACTTTAGGAAACCAACTATCTTCTCAAATGTGAAAGAGACCTCTTGCAGATGGTGTACATAAGAATCCACAATCATGCCAACCTAGAAAGATTGATCATGTAGAGAATGTGCAATAACTATAGAAGAATCAACCTCAGCAAAGAGAAGTGAGAAATCATCATAAAAGTCTCCCATATCCACTATGTGTGACTCCAAGAATAGAGCTGAAATGTCTGGCAAGAAATAATCACTTGGAAGACTATGTGTACTCTGTAGTGCTGAAGTACATGAATCTATCACTGTGGCAATGGAATTCACCTCAAAAAGAAGACAAATGTCATCAATAATGTCTCCCACATCTTCAATGTGAGACTCCATGAATAGGCTTGCAAGGGTAAGAAGGAAGTCTTCACATGAAGGTAGTGTAGGAAGACATAAAGTATCCTGCTACACTAAATCTGAAGCATTTGTGGCTAGAATAGGATTAGTAGGAGCAATAGGAACTGGAGGTGTGATCTCATCTAAAGAGGAGTCAACAGCAACTAGAGGGATGAGATCTTTTGGGAATGAAGGAATGTTTGGATCTCCATAGTGCTCCGAAAGATACATCTAATGAACATATGGATTAGTTTCCTTAAGGTCAATAAGTGAATCCATAATGTCCATATCTATATATAGAAAGAGAACACGAGTAATGAAGGAGAAAGTCTCAATATCATAGTTAAGTCCTCTCACATAAGGTAGTGCATTGTGCTGACTAAGATATTTGATAGCTATTTGACTCCATTCTTGATAGTTATCTGGGTGCAAATAGATCAAATCATCCTCTTCCATGATGGACTAATTAATGAAACCTCCAAAGAAATCAAAGAACCCTCCCCCCCTCCAAAAAATAGATGTTGTTGGCACTTTATATGTGGTGTGTGTACTTGTCAAAATAAATAAAGTAAACTCTAATTTTCTCTATTGCAACTGCCTTTTGAGGCCTTAGACTAGAATTAAGCACTATAGCTAAATTCTAAAAGCAATACAACACAGAAATGACCCTAGTTCTGAAAGTGACAAATTTTTCCAGACAACCCTAGACTCTAACTTTAGATCTAGAAGGTAGATGAAAAAATATGCACTTTAAAAAAAAATAGAACCTAAAAAGGAGTCTAGATGAGCCCATACGGATTGTTTCAAGGTACAAAATGTAGGATTGTGTAGGTACAATCACCAAAAGACATAAATTGTAACAAATCTTTGCACCAAAACCAAAAAATAACACCACCACTAGAAAATTTAGAAAATTCTACCCAATTTCAAAAAAAATTGCCCCTAAATCAAAGTTTGGATGTCCAAGATATGAGCTCACGAAGTCAGGTTGCCAAACTGAAATGCAATCTGGAGAAAAAAATAGCAATGTTAAAATTGATGGTCAAAAGACCGTCACTATAGTTGTAAAATGACTAGGTTTGATGGTCAAATGGGCATCAAATTTAAACCAGTGAAAATCTGATGTTAGCAAAATAAGGACCCCCTACTAATGTGGCAGATGTTGGGGTGTTGATTGAGATTTCCATACTATACAGAATGTATGGAAATAAGACATGTGGCAAGTGTTCAGTCTGTACATGCATCAAAATGTCTAGCTGTCCACATGGCTAACATGGAAATTCTAGCTGTATGTCAACAATGACGAGGCACAGATAGCTGGCAGATAAAATTTGTGGCAAGATGACACATGGCAGAGTTAAAGCAGTCCATGTGTCACTATTTCAATGGTCCATGTGGCTGTACAGGGTCTAGTTGCCAATGCTAAACTGGGCGGATAGTAGACCGTGTTGGGGCTCCTTATAGGTCCATGTGTCTACAGCAAAGATGTGCATTGGGTTTGAAAACAATGGACTGCAAAGACCAATACCGCGGGTCTTGCCAAGTTTGAATACTATGGGTTGGAAAAACACTTGCTAGGCACCGAAAAACCACCAATAGTCATTGCCAGAAAAGGTTTAAAATTGCACCAAAATCTTGATAATGATGCCAAAATATTCCCTATCATTGGATACCTATTGTCTCTACGTTGCTGAAAATTTTATTTCCATGTATCAGGAATTCAAAAATGGTGGTCGCAAAATAAAAGCTAACACCATTTTTTTATACAACAGATTTCGGACTTGGATTTCAGTGGCCAAAGATGGAGATTTACAATCATTAGACTATGGCAGTGGGAAGAATATTGGCAAAATGTTGTTGGGTTAGTGGGAATAAAAATCCCACATTGGTTATGTGGGTGCCTTAAGCAATGAATAAAAACAAATCTTCACAACAATACAAGCAAAGAGCTCATTGGGGCTCTTGTAGAGGCTTAACCACTCGGAAGTGGTGTGAGTAGCCATTGAATAAAAGGGGCACTCGCCAAATTAAACTATGTGGTGTCAAAAATATAATAAATGGTCGTCGAATCACTTGTGCGAACTTGTAGGGCTGGGATCTGATAGCCCGATACCTGCAATAAAAATTTTCTTTGCAAGGCAGCTTGGACAAAAAAAATTGAAAAAAAATCCAAAAATATGCTATAGAGAAAATAAAAATACCAGATCTGAATAATTAAATTGTAGATCTTAAGATCATACCCGTGTTGCAAATCGGGGCCTTCAGGGTTAGATTTGTAAAAAAAAAATTTCCTCACAGTTGACTATGGCCAAATATACCTATATTTATAGCCAATTTTCATCAAAGTAATGTTTTGGACGCAATGGTGAGGTTAGATATAGTGTTGGACACTCCCAATTTTCGTGATACTCTAGAGTTGGGTTGTGGTGATGTAGCAAGATGATGGTCTCAAATGGCTTCATGTAGAGGACATCTCCAAGAGCTTTGTTACCATGTAAGAATTTGTCTAAGGGAAAAATTCACCTAATAATTAAGAACTCAAACACAAGCACAACTATAGACCAAAAATGGATATGATCAATTAATCAGAGTATGTCCTAATACATTGCTCTGTTCAGTGTATGATGTACAAACACACTAGGAGTGCTTGTATATAAAGGCCTCTCAAGAAGCACCTAGAATGCCTCTAGAAAGAACTAGGAGATAAGATAAGCATCATGACAACTAAGAACATGCCTTATCCATTATTCTAGATGAGTGGATAAGAATGAGAAGGTTGTAGACACCATGTGCATAAAAGAGGTGTGAACTCCTATGTTGTCAACACGGCAACTCAAAAGAGTGTACATACTCGTAGGTGGCTAATAAATAAATATTAAAATAATGATTTAACCTAAGTAAACTTAAGTAAGTGCAAATAGTGAATAATTATTTACACCAACACATACTCATCTCAAATTCTTCCTTCATTTCTTTTGAAGATATCTTGATAGCTTTATCATTACCTCCAAAAATAATTTCATCCACAAAGAGTACAACAATTAGAAAACCATCTTCATTATTTCTCAAGTATGAAATTACTATCAACATAACCTTTCACAAATCCAAAATTAGTTAGATGTTTCTCCAATCTTGCATACCAAGCTCTAGTTTCTTGTTTCAATCCATGCAATGCTTTCTTCAATATGCAAACATATCCTTTTCTTCTATCAAAGGAAAACCATCAAGTTTTTCAATGTATACCTCCTAGATTCAAGTTCTCCATTCAGAAAAGATGACTTAATATCCATTTGATAAACTTTCAAGTTCTTGCTAGTTGCATATGCCAAAAAAAATCTCACTACCTCTAATCTAGCAACAAGTGCAAAAGTTTCTTCAAAATCAATTCCTTCTTGTTGTGAATATCCTTTTCAAACTAGTTTTTCTTTGTTTCTTACAACTTCACCTTGTTCATTCATCTTGTTTCTAAATACCCACTTAGTTCCAATAACATTCTTGTCTTTAGCTCTAGGAAGGAATTCTCAAGTTTTGGTCCTTTCAATATGATTTACTTTTTCTTTAATAATATTTATTCAAAAGTCATCTTTACAAGATTCATCATCATTTTTAGGTTCAACTTGAGATATCAAAAATAATTTTTCACTAACCTTATTTATTTTCATTACTCTTTTGTTCACACTTCCAATGAATTATTCTATATGGTGATTCTTTGCAACATTCCTATTAGATGTTACTTGTTAAACTCTGATTTTTATTCTAGGTTCTTCTCTTTGTAATTCATTCTCCAAATTAGTGTTAGTTTCATAAAAAAAATATTGCTCAAGATTTTGATTCTTTCCTTTGATTATTTGCTCCATCAAAATCATAATCAAGTATCCTTTCTTGAATTGTAAAGTTTTCATCAACTCTCATATTAGCTCTTTCAACAATAGTCTTCAATCTCTAATTAAAACATATATATATGTTTTCTTCAATCAATACAAGAAATAATCCTTCATCAATTCTGGAATCAAAATTCCCAATATCATCATCTCTCTTAATATAAAACTTACATCCAAAGATTCTAAAGTATCTCACATTAGACGTATGTCTAAACCAAAGTTAATAAGTTGTCTTATCAATGCCTTGTCTAATCTGGATTTTGTTCATTGTGTATACTAGGGTTTTCACTACTTCCCTCCAAAAGATATGTGATAAATTATTTGTTAGAATGAATGTTGATGGTATTCCTTTGGGGAGTATCCTAATAACTTCTAAAGAACATAGGAGTGTATTAGCATGATTGACATATTTCATTTGTGACTATTTTTGTCATTGATGTCAACATAGCAATATTTTTTTGAAGACTGGCAAAGTAGAAGATAAAGAATGAGGTCGTGCAGATAGAGTATTGATGGTTAGGTATAGTATGGTTAAGGATTTGTTCTATACTATTCCTAATGATGTGGTCAAGTGTTGATAAAGAAAGACAAATACATGTGTTGAGGTGTCATTTTGCACAATCCTTAATGACAAGAATCTTTTCAAACTCCTCCCTTGAAAAGCTGATCTAGGATCAACTCCAAGGTTTTGGGAGATCTTGGGACCTATTGGAATCCACTCAGTAGAAGATAAATTTGAGTGTTCATGAGGAGGCCTTTTCTGGTTCTGACCAATTTTGGATAAGATGTTGAATCTAATTGCTATCTCAAAAAAAAGTAACAACACAAAAAAATGAAATATATTTGTGCATTTTTCTATTTATAACGAATGTAGTTTTAACTATGCAACTATATGAATTCCTAAATTAACCAAGAGTTTGTAAAAGAAAATAATGAAGATAGGGTAACAAGAAGTTTAAAATGAAATGAAAAGTAAATCCCTAATGGACATAAGCCATGAAAACAACACATTTGTGAGTTAAGCTTTTGAAAAGATAGGTAGGTAACCAATGAAAATAGGAGCAACACTTCCTTACTTCCACTAATGTAATCATCAATGGGAATTCAGTAGCTATAAGATGTTTCACTTTTCATCAGATTGAAAGGCCATGAAAACTATGCTCGTGTGAGACAAAAATCTATGATCTCCACCTAAATACATCAAAAAAATTTGTAAACATGTGGAAATCACCAAAATCAAAAGACCTCTCAATCAAAATGACACAACAAAACTATTGGCTCCATTACACTCCATGAACATACATCCACAATATGTAACAAACCTCGACAAGAATAAATTTCACTTAGAATGAGAGCACCAATAGCATATATTATTGCATCAAAAAAATGGCCTAGAATACATGTTATATTCCTAAATTTATAAGAAATCATCTCCTCAATTTGTGTTGAGAGCGAGAGATCTCTTCATGCAAATATATGCTTAAAACTAATAAAACAAATCTAATTATGTATAAATTGACTCTCTAATTGGTGCTAAGTAGGACTCCACCCTTATTTATATCATCTAATTGGTGCATGAACCTTTACATGTCTTAAACCAAAGAAATCATGAGAAAATAAGAAGAAAAAAGCCATTAGATGATGTAGGAGTCTCTAGAGATGCCAAAAGTAGAAGCTCAGCCTTCTCTAGATGTTTGTAGGAGTTAAACTTCTATCAAAATGCATTTTCGATGCATGAAAAGATCTAAATTTAGAACTAGCAATTAATTGTTGACACATCTCTGAGTTCTTCAAAAAAAATTTGGTGCACCTTTGGAGAAGTGCACCTTGCACACCTTTGGAGATGGGCTCAAAAAGGAAAAATTTTACCAAGTGTCAAAACTGAAATTCTAACTTTTGGATTTTGTTCCCTTTCATACTAGAGCTATGTCTAGGTATTTGTTCTTGAATTTCTCTATAATATCTATCTCTTAGGCTGCATCCAAAAAATCTAAAGAATCATATTTATCCTTTACATTTTGTCGATAGTTTCCCACCTCTATGCAAGTCTCTGCAAAATCTCCCAATTTTACATCCAATTCTAGCAATGCCTCTTTGGTCTCAAATTCTTGTCAAATATCCTCATCAATGGAAGCTTCTTCAAAAGTCTTCTAAAATTCTTCAACAACTACTTGCACAATCATAAGTCTATCCCTTGAATCATCTTCAAAAACATCAAGGCAAGAATCATTGTAATATTTCTCTGCTTCCAAAATTTACTCTTGGGTTTGATCCTTGAGCCTATGAATATCTACATGTAATATCTCCATTACTTTATTACCATCCACAATATTCTCTATCCAATCATCTATCTTACTGAGCTCATCTATCGTATATGCATCCATCAACATCCGATACCTCTAACCCTTTATTGATTGTAATACTTGTAGGTCTTTATCCTCGGTATGTATCTCATCCATCAACCCAAAATCTTGGTTCAATATGGAAACCAACTTGTCTGAATTATCCTACATGTGGTCCAACAACTTAAGATTTCCTTGTATGATCTGCACACCCTTTTCTTCAAATCTTTCCTGTCATTTTTGACAAGCCTTCAAAAATGGATCTAATTGTACATTTTGCTTTTCCCTCTTATTGAGCGCCACTCTTAGAGTCTCCTCAAGATTTTCCGGATCCAATGAACCAACTATTTCATGCAAATAACCTCTTAGGAGTTCATTCTTCTTTCATAGCTTTAACACTTTAGACTTATCCTATTTTAAGTGCCTAAACACTTATTTGATTCATGTAGTGACCTTCAATTGGTAATATCTATAGTGGGTTCTCCAAGTAAGACTTCTTTTATTTGATAGTATTTTGAGGTCAAATCCTCAATATCTACATGTAGAGGAGGGATAGTAGCATGGGAAAACAATTCCTAATTTTGATCACTCGTAACCAAGGCCAACATTTGTGCATCACCTGTGGGTGGCTCAGGTTTCTTGAGAGCTTCAATTAATTCTCTCATTTCCTCTTCCTTAGTACAATATAGTTTCCTTTTATGTCTAACCATCACCTCTTTCTCAACCATCTTGGAGTATCTTCCATCAGAGACTTATTCTTAGATGAAGAGGGAGCTTGTAGTTCTAGGCCCTTTCCTTTATCACTCCTCTCTAGAGTCTTCTCCTTTTGTGAGAGATCCATATCAAACATCTCTATGTCTATTGAGTCCACAGTCCTCACCTTTGTATCTTGGGAAGTCTATTGAGGTTCCTCATCTATTTTCCCCTCTGATACTTCATCAGCAGATCTTTGTTGTGGCTCTTCTATTTTTTCTTCTTGCACTTGTTCTTCATTATCTAGAGGGAGAGGAGTAATTGAACCTTTATCCAAGCAAGATAAATATTGTCTTGATGATGATGGAGCAATTAAAGGTCCTTATGGATGAGTAGCAATTGAATCCAATCATCTTGTGGAGGTTGATTTTTTAGTGTATCCCTTATCAATCTCCTAAAATTTCAATGCCTATAAGCATGAAATAAAAATTTGACATCTTTAAAACATCAGCCCCTTCATCATCTTGCTCATCAATTGATTACTATAACTCATCCTCTAAAGTTGTAACCTAAATAGGTTGTGTAGGAATGGATGGTGGTGTTATAGTAGAGTTCCTTCTCCATTCTACCTTAGTAGCCCTAGCAAGATGAGTCCTTCGAATTAAGGGAAGGTTATCCTCTTTGTCTTCATCATCCTCTTCTTCTTCCTTAGGAATAACTTATGGGACTTATGGAAAAGGAATAAACTTTCTTATCACCCTTTGTCTCCTTGTCATTTTAACTAGAGTTTTCATATTTCTTTTCTTGGGAGCTGATGGAGAAGCTTCTTCCTCTTGAGTTGGTAGAGCCACTTCATGTGCTTCTACTTCAACTTCTTGCCCTTGTTCTGGCAGTGGCACTAGAAGATTATCCTAAGTTTGAGTATCTTCTACATTATCTACTCATTAGCTCTTGGGTGCTTGAGTTTCCTCCTCTTCGGGCTCATCTTGTTGAAGGGAAGTTATTTTATTTTTATTTTTACCCTTCTATTCCCTGAATTATCCAACTTCTCTGTCAAGCTGATGTACCATTTCTGGTCTTATTCGAGACTGAGCTGCAAATGTTGGTACTATTGAGTGATGCAACACACTCCCCTGCCCACAGGTGGTTAATTATGTGGTGTTCCATGTTCACTAATAGTCATGGCTTTTGGTGCAATGGAAAATGGGCCCTACAATTGGTATTAGAGCCTGGTTTTGGCCTGGTCATGGGTTCAAATCTCCCCAGTGCCTTCTCGACCTGAATAAGCACCTGGTATGCGCGTTGAGGGGGAGATTTTTGGGTGATGTGATGTGCTCCCCTACCCATAGGTGGTTAATTATGTGGTGTTCCATGTTCACTAACAGTCATGGCTTTTGGTGCAATGGCAAATGGGCCCTACAGGTACTGTCACTTTTGTTCCTCTACCTTTCACTGGGCAGTTTGTATCTTGGAAAACTACTATTTATGGAATTGGATCTAGCTTGAATGGTCTCTTAATCAATTTCTTGGTTAACTAGATGATATTCCTTTCCCTATGATTGATATCTATATTTTCTTCTCTATTAATCTCTACATTCATGATAGGTTGGTCATATATCGTATCTCGATTACATAAGGGATCTAAGACATTATGTGTCTTGTTGCACAGTCTTTAATGGGACCTTCACTTTCAAGGCACTACCTACCAAATAAAGAGTCATCCTACAATAATCCCTTGTTTGGATCTCATAATCATCTACTACATTCATCAAATGATCCTCTATGGCATCTTCATGTTTGAACTATTTTCCTAGCAAGTGCTAAACTCTTCAAATGTTATCAAAACATGGATGAGGGGAGTTATAATCTTCCAAGGGATATTGATCCCATTCTGACTCAAAAGTCATGTTATCCTACTTCTATTTGATACCAAATGGACCTATAGTGATGGACCATACCCAAGTCTTCTTATGTTGCTTCCTTACTCTCTCATATGTAGATGAGAGTTATCATGTAATCTCTAGCAATATGAGCCTATCACACAGATACCTAGGGAGCTTCTTTAGATTCACAATTGTACCTACTACCCTTAAATAGGTGAATATCTTGAATTGGATGTAGTAGGTCCCTATTTCTATAATATTTTCCACTGCCTCTTCTAACATCCTTTTTTCATTGTCTCCCTCAATGAATCGGATGACTAAAAAAATGAAAGAATCATTCACTATTTTGTATTCCTTATTGTGATCTAAGAACTTTTTCCTCACCAGTTGGGGGTATACCACATAAGGCCACGCATTATCATCTTGCAAGTTGCCTCTTTTAAACAACCCTAGGTAATTTTTAGCTCTTGCTACTAATAGATACAATAAATAAGATGTCATATAGAACCTTAGGTCATTTTTGACCACCACTAGTTGTTCATCTAAATTCTCACTAAGAATTTAGGCCTAGTCAATTAGCATCTTTGTCATTCTAATGGTTTCAATGAAGTGTACCACACACATGTTTAAGTTTCTTGCTATTAGTAACCCCCTAATTTTGCTCAAAAGCACTATGGATTATCCAATATCATCTTTCATATAACCTTTGATCATATCTACTTTCCCTACTTTTCGCCCAAGAGGAGTCTTATCAATGAGATGTGAGGATTGAATAATTTCTATAGTTTTTGGTTCTTGCTCTCTATACCACCTTTTTGCTTGATGGTAAGTCAACCTAATGTACTGATCTTCCCTCAAAAGATGAAACACTTTCTCTATATTATTACGACTAAGATCTGGAATAATCTCTCCAGTTATGCTTTTTACCACCCTTTCCTCCAAAACATAATTCTCTACCAATGCCATAAGCATCTCAGAAGATTATATTGATATTGGGTGTGAAGTTGTATTTACTAACCCTCATCTTATAAGTGAAGACACCATAGGGGGCCTATCATTTGGTTTGTTGCATAGGACCAAGAATGCATTCTAGTCAATATGGCATAGCTCAGTATCTCAAATCTCTAAATGTGCATCCTAGAAATGTGATTTCAAAAACATGATTCCGCTGGAACACCTTGCAATTTGAAGACCACTAGTTTTGAAGCCATCTTTGCAGTGAGGGACGATGAGGAGGAAGCCATTTTGCCTACCCAAAATAAATATCCATTAGTCTAGAAGGTTGAAAAAATTAATAAAAATAAACCCTAGTTATGATAAAAACAAACCCAAAAACCCTAAATCTTATAAAAAAAACTAAAAACCCACTTTTAGCTCATGTTTTGCAAATTTTGGCGCACCTTGCATACCTTTAAGTTACACTAGGTGCACCTTATCCTTAAACAAGTCTTCAGCACTATGGGTGTGCATGTAGTGCACCTTGTGGGGTGCATTATGTGTGTATCCTAACAATGCTTATTTGAAAATTTAATGTATGAAATGTGTGCATGTGCACACCTTTTACTTTAGGTGAATTTTGTTTAGGTTTGAAATTTTTATTGAGTTTTGTTAAGATTTTTTGAAATAAGGTGCACAACTTGTGCACCTTGTATAGGTGCGCAAGGTGCACACCTTCTAACTTAGTTCTTTAATGTGTTTATGCATGTAGGCTATGAGAATGAAGTGTACCTCTGATTGTGTGGATGTACACTCATTAGAAGACTAAGGAAGAAGAATAAAATAAGGAAGAGGTGGGGTCCCAAGCTTTTATAGGCCCAGGAAAGAATACACCTTTGGAGGTGCACACCTGCACATGTGCATAGGTGTGCCCTTCCAAAGGTAAGTGCTCCCCACTAGTGAACTTAGTGCAATAGCACACCTTGAAGGGTGCACTAGGTGTACTAAGTGCACTGGTGTGCAACCTTAACTACCAAAACTCACTTTTCTCTCAAAATATCCAATTTTTGGGAACCAGGTTTTTCTGGTAGAGGGCCAAACTAGACTTAGACATTGGGTAGAAACCTAAAAAAAGACTCAAACCCCAAACTAATGATATGGAAACCTAAAAAAAATACTAGGGGGTCCCCATTTCTAGGAGAAATGGGGCATGTGTTGTGAAACCACAATAACATGCAAAGATATGCTTGATTTATATAGAATAGTATATAGACAAAGTTCTTAGTTTCTGATAAATAGATTGTATCTCCTAAAAGAGATAGAATCCTTATATGCAAGGTTAGACAGTGACAATAGATAGTCTGATGACGACATCAATGAGTGCACAAGCTCTACGATTGCACATGTGAGAATTTTTTAAGACTATGAGCCGACAGTGTTATGTAATTATAATATAATTAATTATCTTAATATGATCCTATTATAATTAATTGGGAAAGCCTGAAGGCCGACTCAAGGAATTATTTTGGTGACATGGTATAAAGGAAGGATATTTTCCTTATTTGAGATATAAATGTAGTGTGAAGTGTGTGAATGAGATCAAAGTATTTGGTAAATGTGAGTAAGTGATCCAAGGGATTATTGGATATGAAGTTGGTGATTTGGTATTGAGATCCGAAGAAGAGAAGACTAGATGATAGAACAAAGGAAGAGGAAGTGCAAGTATAATTCATTTCTATTATTCTAGAAGGAATAATATAGAGATCATTTTGACAGTGGGTTCAGTGGCCTTGCCCCTGAAGCTGTTTGGATAGTGCATCCATCTCCCTTCTATAACTCCTAATAGGGTTGGAATCTCCTAAGAGGGATTCAAAGTCTCCTAATAGGGAATGATGTTTACTTAATTTATTTAATTGGCTCCTAGCAGAGTCCATCCTCTAACAAGAAAAATATATATCAAAACATCATTTTGTGGGTACCATCCCCATTGGGGTTTTCCCTCTTATCAAGGGTTCCCCTAGTTAACATATCTAGTGTTATTGTGTATGAGTATCTTGTTATGGTTGTTGATTATAATTCTCATATGGTTAAGGATTAATAAGGTTGATAATTTTTATAATAGTTAGATAACTAATTCACACCCCTCCCCTCCTAGTTATATTGGTGGAATTTACTTTCTAACAATTGGTATCAGAGCATCAAGTCCTTGAAGTGAAAGCTTAACAAATTTGGGAGATCAATGGCGAGTCATTTGAGAAAAGAAATTCCTAAGGTTGATGGAGTTAACTATGATTTTTGGAAGGAGAATCTGAAGACTCATTTTCTATGTATGGGTCTAGGATATTGGCTTTTGACAAAGAATGATAGAGAGATTCTGGAAGAAAACAAGCTTGAGGAATGCAGTGAAGTAGGAAAAAAATTGTTTATGTGTAATATGCAAGCCAAAGAATCATTACTGGTAGCCCTTCTTGAAAGTGAATACAATCAGGTAATATCTTTAGTAACATCTCATAAAATTTAGAAGGCTTTGGAAAATAATTTTGAAGGAGGTAAGCCTGCTAAAATATTAAGGTTACAGAATTGGATATGTTTGTTTTAAGATGCTAAAATGATGGAAGATGAATTTGTGAGAAGTTATATTGGTAGGATATCTGATATTTTTGTAGGAATTAAGTCTTGTGAAGGATCTAAAGAGGAAGATGAGATGGTGTGGAAGATTCTAAAAACTTTGACACCACCACTCAAACAATTAGCACAGATGATTGAACTTTTGATACCATGTACTGAGAAATTCACTAGGGAGACTTTACTTGGAAGATTGGAAGCAATAGAATCAATCCTAAGGTAGTTTAGAGAATTGACAATAGTGGAGATAGCTTTTAGTGCATTAAGTGTTTGTCCTTGTTTTACAAGAAGTGCAAGCACCCATGGAGACTATATTAGTAGTAGAAAATCTAGATATGAAGATTGAAGAAGGAATATCACTGCTTGTAAAAAGAGAACTAGATGGTAAAAAAAAATTTAAATGTTGGACTTGTAATGAATTTGGCCATTATGCTTCTAAGTGTCCTTAAAGAGAGAAAAAATACAAGAGAAATTTCAAGACTAGAAGACCTAGAGATGGCTTGCATGCAAATGAAGATGATGAAAGTGATGATGAGTTAGGATTTGTGGCTATAAAAGAAGAGAGTTTTGAAATTGAAATTAGAGAATTAAAATTCCTAGTTTATCAAGTTGAAAAGAAATCTAATTGGATTATAGATAGTGGATGTTCACATCATATGCCTAGAGATATGAATAATTTTGTTAAGTTCATAATCATGATGGAGGAATATTAATAATTGGTAACAATGCAACTTGTCACATCATAGGGATGTGATCTATTATTCTTGATGGAAAGACTAATACTGATGATGTTAAATTTTTTGATGGTTTGAAACATAATTTGTTGATTGTTGGAAAGTTAGTTGATAAAGGTTAGCAGTTGCAATTTACAAAGAAGACTTGCATTATCAAAGATAAGGATGGTAAGCTAATTAGAATAGGCATAAGATCTAGATGTAATGTGTTTTAATTGAATCTTTTTGAGATGAATTTTTTGGTTGTGAAATTGGATATCAGTTGGTTGCGGCATAGAATATTTTTTCATATAAACTCTAATAACATTGTGAAGGCTAGTAGTATATTTGTAGTCAAAGATCTACCTAGATTCATGAAGCATACTAATGTTGTTTGAAGGGAATGCATTATGGCTAAGAAAATGAAGGTTTCATTTCCTAGCAAGAAGTTCACTACTATAGAGAAGATGGAGATTTTTCATACAGACTTGAGTGGTCCTACTCAAACAAGAGGATTCTGTGGAAAAAGGTATTTTATGCTTTTTGTTGATGATTTCACTAGAATGACGTGAATAGCATTTCTTAAAGAAAAATCTAAGGCATTTGAGAAGTTTAAGATATTCAAGAATAGAGTTGAGAATGAATCTAGGGTAAATATTAAGTGTTTGAGATGAGATAGAGGTGGAGAGTTTACTTCTAGAGAATTCAACATGTTTTGTGAAGAAAATTGAATTAAGAGATAGTTATTATCACCTAGGCCTCCTAAGAAAAATGAGATAGAAAAAAGAAGGAACATATCTATATTAGAGGCAGGAAGAGAAATGGTGTATCCAAGAAATTTTGGAGGGAAGTAGTCCACACAACAGTATACACCATGAAAAAAGTGCAAATCACAAAAGGTACAAACAATACTCCTTATGAATTATGGTTTGGTTATACACCCTTAAAAAAGTATTTCATAATTTTTAGAAGTAAATGTTACATAAAGAGAGATGATGATTGATGAGGCTAATTATTGCCTCTATTTCATGATAGTTTTAAAACACTTTGTTAATACTCTATTTCATTTTCATCAAGACATTTGTGAACCAATGTTTACCTGAACCAATGATTAACCTATGGGTAGATAGTATGTCATATTTTTCCAATATCATATATATGATGTGGTATTTCATATAATTATCAAAATGTGTGTTATTATATTTGAATTTAATTTGAAAATGCTTATTTTCAATTATCTTTGCATTATAACTAGCCTATTAGCAATGGAGCTGAATATGATTGGAAGAATTCAAAAATGAACGTTGAAGATAGTGAATAGTATTCAAGGAGAAAAGAATGTTAAGGTGTAGCCACGGTGGAGAAAAGTCATAATGGTACCAAAGGACATGGCAGTGAGTATGGAGGAGCTATAAAGACTTACTGCATTCTCTACATTTATTATTATGGCAAGCAGTTGTTTAGACTTTATTATTCCTGCCTCGAGCCATTATCTCTTCTTCCCGCCTTAAGTTGTTATTTTCCTTCTTTCTCTCCTACGGATTTATAGCTAGGTTGTTTACTTTTTTATTTCAAAATAAGTGTCGATCTCCTATATATAGGGATTAGACCAAGTGTTTTAGTTTAGTTAGAAGAAGAAAGTTTATGAGAACAGACTATTAACTTTTACAGTGAGTTGTGTTTTTACAATTCTATGTATTGTGTCCATATAATGAATTTCTGAAATATAATGAAATAGTTTTTGGCTTCTATCATGTGTTAGTAGTTTTAGTTGAAGCCAACTAAGGGGTCCCACTTGGGAGGTGGATTAGATTAGGATAGTATAGATTTATTTCCAAGCATTTTTAGTATTGCAAGTAGAAGTTGTAAGTTCCTTCCTATAACATCATACTTTGTGAATGTTCCTGCAGCATCTACAAGAACAATTATAGTAGATGAACTGAGTTGGAATATTTGTTAGTCTTTCATTGTATTTCCAGTATTCATAGAGTTAAGTGTGTTAGTTTCCTACAACAATAGTGTAAGTTCTTTTCGTTGCATTTTACTTTCCTGTAGCATAAACATAGTGACTCATTAAGAGACCTAGTGCACATACTGTGTCGACCATTTCAAGTATACGTCCTTGGGTTGACAAGATTAAATGCTCCTCATAGTGGGAAAAATAATCCTTAGATTAAATATATTATTCCTAAGCATGGCCTAGAGCATGATTATTATATACCTATTGTGAGGCAGGTCATTTTTGGCGCTGTTGCTGGGGATGGTGTCAAGCTAGGAGCATTCTTGAGTCATAGTTCTTAGATAAAGTGTTTTTTTATAGAAATTTCTAGTTTTCAAATCTTCCTTCACCAATGTGAAGAGTTCAATTGCATGCATCAAAGAGGAAGACGACAAGATGAATATGGAAAATTTCTTCCACGGGAGTCTATTAATTTGAATGAAGAAATTAAAGAAGAAGTTGAGTTGCTTTTTGAAGATGCAAGCTCTATTTTTCCTACAACATCATTTTCAAGAGTAGAACCAATAGATACAAGTGGTCTTTAACCTTTTACTAAAGTTTTGGTCAGTTTGCTTGATAATACTGCTTTAAATCCACCAGTTGTTAATCATCCAATACCCATGTTCCTTTTTAGCAGCAACCTCATAATCTAATACCTCTAGTAATGGCACAACCTACTTTTCAATTTCCTCTCCCAAGCCTCATAAATATTGATAATCTCAAGAATATACCTATAGCTTCCCTTCTAAAGTTCTATGGTCTTGCAACTGAAGATCTTGATACTTTCTTGTTTGAATTTTACATACTTTTTGATAGTTTTGACTACAACACTAATGCCCATAAGCTCAAATTGTTTCTAGCAACATTGAAAGAATCAGCTCTACGATGGTTCATGGGCTTAGGAGCCAACATAGTAGGAACTTGGTATGAAATGCAAAATTTGTTTCTAGATAAGTATAAAGAGTATTGCAAAGCATCTAGTTCAAGAGGAGATGATGTCTTCAGGATATCACAAAAGGAAGAAGAAACATTGGAAAACTATGTTTCACATTTCTTATATACACTTCAGAAGAATCCTTAGCATGTGTTTTCCAAGGATTCACAAAAGCTAGTCTTTCTAAGAGGTGTGAATGATAACTATCTAGAAGCACTAGACCTGATGGCTAGTGGTGATGTATATCAAGCTTCCTAGAATGACCACAAGACGATTTGTCACAACTATTCAAGGTCAACCATGAAGAAAGGTCGAGGACCTCATTCCACAGTCACTAAAGGAATCAACCATGGTATTTCAAAGCTCGAGATATCTAATCTATTGCCAAATTTCAAATAGGACATCATCAATGATGTCGCTACACATCTTGACATAATGACTGCAAAGATGAAGTATGTAGAAGCTAAGTTACAACTAGTTGAATACTACCCTCATTACCAGAAACAAAAGAAGGATTGCCAATGTAAACTGGTTGTAAGCATGGAGAACCAACATCTTCCAACTGAGCACCTCAAGATAGATGGAGATGATGAGCAAGTATTTTTTGTTTCTCAATGTTGGCCATGGGCCCAATGTCAAGGTATGCCTTAGGACCCTTTGCAAAATTCAAATTGATATGGTAATCAATGGAAAAAGTGTAATCCCTTAGGTGCTCCACAATATCAACCTAATTGGAATAATGTTGGGAAAAACAATCTGCAACAACCCCAATGGCCTCAGAATTCCCAACCACCCTGGCCTAACTAATAGAATAACTAATGGTAGAACCAACAGAACTACTAGCAAAACCAGCAAAACCAATGGCAACCACCCCAAGAGAATCGGTAGTCTATGAACCAATGGAGGGTATCTCAATAGTGGCCTAACCAAAATACCAATACTCCACAATTACCACCTCCAGTTCAAAAACTTTCTCTAATGCCACCACTTGCAAATCCTAGACCTCAAAAGTAGACACAACTACCTACACAACCTCAACCAAATCCAAATAGCCAACAGCCACAGCAACCCATGTATAGTGTTGATGCTCAGCAATATCTTGCTTATGCTCTGAGTGTTGCAGATATACATCTAAGAGCTAGTAAAACTTTACCAGTGCCTAAACAACCTCTTATAACTAAAATACCAAATCTTCTTGCAGCATCAGAACCTTTAGTCATTGAAATGGTTGACTCAACCAATGTCACCATGTCAACCCAAGCTCAACTGGCGGTGGAACCTCCTTTTCCAGAAAAGTTTATACAAAGTAAACCTATACAAGTAGAGGAACAACCTTTTGATATTGTTGATCAGTTGAAGAACATATATGTCTAAATACTCCTATTCTAAGCCACTAAAGATGTTCTAATCTATGGAAAAAGCCATTAGAGATGCCTACCTGAAGAAGCCTGGAAGGAAGAAAAAGGACCCCACCACAATTCATGTTGTGGGACAATTGGCTAACATTATGTTAGGAAAATTGATTAGACCAAAATATTCTGATCTAGGAAGTCCGGTAGTGAATGTCAGTATAAATGGTCAATTTGTTAAAAATGCTTTAATAGATCTTGGTACTGCTATAAATGTCATGACCAAGGACACTGTGAAGAAGTTGAAAATAGAAGGATTAAGGGCTACTCCAAAATTTTTGCAACTTGTAGATAGTTCTACTATCACCCCTAATGGGATGATAGAAAACATAATTGTAACCTTAGATTCTCTAGAGTATCCTATAGACTTCATGATTCTATCCCCCAAAGTTAATCTATCTAGTTACCCTATCATCCTAGGTCAACCATGGTTAGCCACAACTAATGCAAATATAAGTTGTAGATTAGGGAATATGACCATATCCAATGGCCAAGAAACAAAGAAATATGATTTATATCCTCCAGCACAACCATTACCAGATTTGAGCACATCTGTTTGGACAAATTTAGGGGATGAAGAAGAAGAGTTAAATTCTATAGTACAGCTCATGATGTTACATAGACAATCCTTTATAAAGCTACAAGAGGAAGATTCAGTACTTCAAAGTATCCTTACTAATAGTTGTGTGGTTGAAAAAGATGTATCTAAAAATTTTGTGTTGGAATTAATCACATATGAGGAATGTGATGAGAGTTGTAATCTACTCAAAGCACCTGACATTCTTCATCCACTCTTATCGTGTGAATTAGAAGCAAGTCCAATCCCTGAAGCTACTATGATAGAGTCTACCACTATTGTTGGACTGTCTAAAGGTCATAATGTCCATGTTAATCCCAAATTATCACCCACATACAAGGAACAGTTAAAAGAGTTACTTCAAAGACATGAAAAGGCCTTTGCTTGGGACTATAGTGATATAAAAGGGTTGAGTCCTACATTGTACACCCATAGGATATACATCAATGAAGGGTGTGTACCACTCCATCAACCCCAAAGAAGGATAAATCCAAGCCTTAGAGAAATAGTTAAAACTGAATTGCAAAAATTGCTTGATGCTAATTTTATTTATCCTATATCTGATAGTAGATGGGTGTCAACTATGGTCATAGTGCCCAAAAAGGGAGGAAAATAGAGAATTTTGGTAGATTACAGAGAATTGAACAAGGCCACCAAAAAGGATCACTTTCCTTTACCATTTATAGATCAAGTTCTAGACACTCTAGCTAGAAAGAAGTATTTCTCTTTTCTAGATGGGTATAGTGGTTATAATCAAATCAGTATTGCTCTTGAAGATCAAGAAAAAACCACATTTACATGCCCATGGGATACTTTTGCATACTCTATTTTGTCATTTGGTCTATTTAATGCTCCTGCAGCATTCTAATGAGCTATTATTAGCATCGTTGTTGATATATCACATGATTGTATGGAAATATATATGGATGATTTCACAACGTTTGGAGTCACTTTTGAGGAAGCAATGATGAATCTTGAAAAGGTTTTGGTAAGGTGTCAAGAACATAATTTGGCACTTAATAGTGAAAAATGTTTCATGCTCATGCAGGAAGGTGTGGTACTTGGTCATTTCATATCAGCTGTAGGAATACAAGTGGATCCAGCTAAGATAGAGGTAATTCAAACATTGCCCATACCTACAAAATCAAAAGATGTAAGATATTTTCTAGGTCATCCTGGATATTACTGACATTTTATAAGAGATTTCAGCAAAATAGCTAGTCCCTTGTATAAATTACTCACAAAAGAAGATGAATTTAGTTTGACATCCAAATGTGATAAAGTCTTCCTACAGCTTAAGAAACTTCTCACTACAGCCCTAGTTTTATAAGGCCCTGATTGGAATTTACCTTTTCATATATATACAAATGCCTCTGACTATGCCATAGGTGTCGTACTAGCACAACAATCTCAAAATCATCAAAATGCAATATATTATATTAGCAAGAGTCTCCATGGACCATAATTAAAATACATAGTGACTGAAAAAGAATTGCTAGCAGTAGTTTATGCCTCAAACAAAATTTGGCATTACATAATTGGTTATCCCATATTTGTTCATACTGATCATGCAACAATTAAATATCTCATGAACAAACCTGCTATAACAGGTAGGTTAGCAAGATGGTTACTATTGTTGCAAGAATTTGATATAACTATTGTTGATAAGCCTAGAAGAGCCAATGTTGTAGCTAATTATTTATCAAGAATCCATCATGATGATACTAACACTACTTTGGTAGGTAATGCATTTCTAGATGAGCATTTATTTCATATTTTTGTTCAAACTCCATTGTATGCAAACATTGCTAATTACATTGTAGCTAATAAAATACCAGAATATTTTTCTTACAAGGAAAAGAAGTTGCTTGTAGAGAAAATTTTCCATTTCTCTTGGATAGATAATCTCTTGTTTTATACTGGACCTAATCAAGTTATGAGAAGATGTGTGAGAGAGGATAAGACATATGACATTCTACATGCATGTCATAATGAACCATGTGAAGGACAATTTGCAGCAAAAAGAATAGACTTGAAAATCTTAGCAACTGGTTATTATTGGCCTACACTTCACAAAGATGCAACCAACTATACATGGAAGTGTGATAAGTGTCAAAGAATGGGCCAACCAACAAGAATGAATGAAATGCCTCTTAACCCATAGATGGCATTAACACCATTTGACAAATGGAGCATGGACTTCATTGGTCCAATTGATCCTCCATCTAATGGGAAATCCTATATCCTTGTGTGCACTGATTACTTGAAAAAATTGAAGTCAAAGTCATGAAGCATGCTCGTGATGAAAAAGTTGCAAAATTTCTATATGAAGAAAATTTTACTCGCTATGGTGTACCCAAAGAGCTAGTCACTAACCAAGGTACGTAATTTCCTCTAATCTGATTTGAGAACTGATGAAACAATATCACATTAGGCACCAAAAATCAAGTCCTTGTCACCCTCAAGCTAATGGACAAGCAAAGGTCACAAATTATGAGCTGGAGAACATCTTAACAAAAACAATTCATCTACACCATAGGGATTGGACCAGCAGATTACAAGAATTTGTTTGGGCCTACAGAACAACCTAGAAGACTACTACAGGATTCACACCATTTGAGCTCCTATATGGGAAAGTAACAATGCTCCCCATTGAATTTGAACATAAAACTTTGAGAATTGCACTGGAGTTAGACATTGAACTTCTTGTAGCACAAAGAGAACATCTTCTACATCTTAACTCATTAGATGAAATGCACAAAGCTACTTTGGAATGTACTAAAATTATATAAAAACAAAGAAAATAGTGGCATGACTCTCATATTATTAGTAAAAAATTTCAAGTTGGTGACTGGGTACTACTATATGATTCCAGATTTAAAGATATGTCAGGCAAGCTGCAGACAAGATGGCTAGGTCCATATGAAATTAGTCATGTCTTTGATAATGGAGTTGTTAAAATAACTACCATTGATCCAGTAACTTTCAAATTATTAGTCAATGGTCATAGAATCAAGTTATATAAATGGCCCCAAACCAAAGAGGACTTTCTGTTGTAGTTCCAGTGGCCAAATTCAAATATAGACTAGGTAACTCTTCCTGCAGCAAAAGGTGTCAACCTTCCACCTGCCGCTCTTCAACATTAATTTCTTTGTGCATGCTCATAATAAAAACTTTATGTCTACATAAAGTTCCAAATTTCTCCATTCACTTGCTCATTTCATCTCATTTCTTTACCTTCCACCTATCCACCTCATCTCATTTCTTTACCTTTCATCCACCCACTTTCCACATCATCATTTTCTAATGCTTTCAATAAACCCCGTGAGTTTTCTGACGGATGTTGGCACTGTTGATGTAACTTCCACCACCTTTTGGTATGTGTGATGATCAATTAACAGGCATAAATTTTTCATATTATAATTCATTTATAGTTTGTAGATTTTGTTAATTATATTTAATACTGCATTCTTTATATTATGGTGATGTTATGCCAGTTCCATACCCCACACTAAGTCTAACAAGTGTGGACACTTGTCCATATTTTCTAGGGGGTAGGGAAGGTTACCAAAACCCAATGACTGCATTTATTTATAAATATTTTTTCAAATCTTCATATTTTCTTAAGTACACAAGTGTCTAGGTGTTGTACCCCTTATTTTTGAATGATTTTATTGTCAGGGTGTGATGTGACTTGTATTTAAATTTTAAGTGATATGAATCCCATTTTTGGATAATTTTCACACACTTCCATGATTTACTCTCATTAAAGCCATATTATTGCTCATAACGAATCATTATGACATTAATTACATGTTAAATGAAATGTGAAAATGGTTAGTAAAACAATAAAAGAAGCCTGAATTTGTAAGGGGGAAATAGTGAAGTAGTGCAGACAGTGAAAGTGTTAAAGAAGAATGGGTGGACAATTGTAGAGGCAAGAACTAGTGGAGCATACCGTTTTGCTCTTAGATGTAGAGGCTATGAGGAGATTTAATGCATGTGGTTGGTTAGGGTACTTTTTAAGTTTTACTAGATATGATGAAGAAGCAGCCACATAATTCACAAGGACATTTGATGAAGGGGAAGCTTCAATATGGGGCTTAACAGTGGTTGCTACAGAAAAATGTATAGCAAAATTTATTGGGTTACTGATGATAGGAGAACATTATCCCAACACTCATGATGTAAGATCAGCTAGGGCTCAGTTTGTCATACCAACCGACCCTCAGATGGATATTACCAAGCAAGGTTATAAAAGAATGTCTCTTCTGTCACCATACAATGAGCTAGCCATGCACATTATCAGTACCTCACATGTAAAGGCAAATTTTCATATTTACATCCACATCATTTTAAATTACTTAGTTGTATAAGGCATAATCATCCAGTTAATGTTCCCAATTTCTTGTACAATATGTTGTGTATTAGTGTGGAAGAAACTCAAAAAGGAAAAGACAATTCCATCACCCATCATACCCTAGTTAAATTACTCATAGAAAGGTCACTTAGGGATGTTTCTCCCTTGTCATGGGTGGAATTTTTCCAAGCTAAAACCTTACAACCCCAGGTTTCCCTTCATGAATACCTTAGTGAGGAGAATGTAGTTCCCACTAATGAACCTACTAAGAAAAGCACTCAACAGGCTGAAGCCAAAAATGTAAAAGAAAATGTGCAAGAGATTGTGCCTTCACCTGTTCAAGAAACCCAGAAACCTATCTCTAGCCGAGCAAAGAAAAAGAAAAAATTGCAAGAAGAAATCTCTGTTCCAGTAAAAGAAGAGCCAAACCCTATAGTCGTAAGGCAAAAGAGAACAAAGAAGGGTCCTATAGTAATTACTTCTACAATAGAGACACCAAAAGGAAGAGGTAGGCATAAGGCTATGATATTAGAAGAAACCCCTATAAGAAGAAGTCCTAGAATAAGAGGACAAATTTCCAAAGAATCACCCTCATCCAAGCCATCTATTAAAGAATACCCTATATAGATTGTTCTTGATCACTCTCCTCCTCATGCTGAAATTGAAAACATTCCTGAAAACCCTAACAAGGAATGTAGAGTTGGGGTTAATGAAAATCCAAATGATACACCAAAAGGCCAACTAGGTACTTCGAGCTGTGGGGATGAAACAATTCCTGAACAAGTTTATCCAAACACTGCCCTAGTTCCCTATAAATCAACATGGCTTATTGATATTGTAGAACAATTATGGAGGGAATAGAGAAAGAGGAAAAGAAATCATGAAGAAGAAAGTGGTTCAATTACGCTACAAAACCTCCTTTTCCAGTTGTTTGGACAACATATGTTTGGTAAGGCCTTATGGGAAGAGGAGAGGAAAAGAATGAAGAAAGACATAGTGTCTCTAAGTGCAGAAATTATAGATTTGAAAGAGTAATTGGTGAATCAAAAATAAAGGATGAATCATGCCCTCAAATTGGTTGATCAAGCACTTGCTTGTAGACTGCCGCCACAAATTTATGCTCTCTATTTAAAAGAACAATTTCTCTTATTCCAACTCATGCTAACCCTTAAGAATATAAATGCAAAATTTAAATCAGCCCAGGGATTTTATGATTTATATCAGACTCTGCCATCCTAGCAACAAAATTTTCTCTATGAATTATATATGCATAATTTTGTTATCTCTTCAGAAACCCAATAGAACCCTTTAATCTATATAGGGGATATACATTTAAGAGCTTTGATTTCCTAGATGTCTAATGAAGTGAACAATGATAGGTAGCTGAATAATTACAGAGACAAGGAAAGAACAAAGCCCTTTCCATTAAGAGTTGAGAGCAGTAAGCCAAAAGAAGTTCTTATGGACTAGTTCAAATTAACTTATGGGGATAAGAACAAGGGAGTAAGGGATAGAATCTTTATTGCCAAAGGCAAGGCCTATGCTGATTATGAGAACTTGCCCTATTTTTCTTTTCAAAGAGCTATGGCTGGTGCTAGAAGTAGATGGGCCAGATTACTTGAGTCACTTAAAAGGTCAAAGCCACGTAGTCCCATCAACCTGGAGGTTGCCCTTCACCAAGCTCCAAAGTATCTAGAGTTAGGAAAATAGGCTAGACCAAAATTATGGTGCCCACTCACTATGCAAACTCCAATGCTCATGTCACCTTTATATGACATTAATGCTGATAGACTTGACAAGCTACAAGAGAACAACAGAAGGGAGATTTGGGAAAGAACACGAGGATTCTATTATACCTTCAAGTGTAGTAATAAATTAAGGGTAGAAGTGGGGGAATTTAGGTCACCGACTAGGAAATAACATGCTTGAGGACAAGCATCAGTTTACCAAGTGGCAGATGATGAGGCTAATTATTGCCTCTATTTCATGATATTTTTTAAAGATTTTGTTAATACTTTGTTTCATTTTCATCAAGAGATTTGTAAACCAATGTTTACCTAAACCAATGATTAACCTATGGGTAGATAGTATGTCATCTTTTGCCAATATCATATATATGATGCAATATGTCATATAATTATCAAAATGTGTGTTCTTATATTTGAATTTAATTTGAAAATGCTTATTTGCAATTATCTCTGCATTATAACTAACCTATTACCAAAGGAGCTGAAGATGATTGGAAGAATTCAAAAATGAACATTGAAGACAGCCAATAGCATTCAATGGGAAAAGAACATTGAGGTATAGCCATGGTGGAGAAAAGTCATAATGGTACCAAAGGACATGGCAGTGAGTATGGAGGAGCTATAAAGACTTACTGCATTCTCTACATATATTATTATGGCAATCGATTGTTTAGACTTTATTATTCTTGCCTCGAGCCATTATCTCTTCTTCCCACCTTAAGCTGTTATTTTCCTTCTTTCTCTCCTACGGATTTATAGCTAGGTTGTTTACTTTTCTATTTCAGAATAAGCATCGATCTCCTATATATAGGGATCGGACCAAGTGTGTTAGTTTAGTTAGAAGAAGAAATTTTATGAGAACAGACTATTAACTTTTATAGTGAGTTGTGTTTTTACAGTGCTATGCATTGTTTCCATGTAATGAATTTCTGAAATATAATGAAATAGTTTTTGGCTTCTATCCTATGTTAGTAGTTTAGTTGAAGCCAACCAAGGGGGCCCACTTGGGAGGTCAATTAGATTAGGATAGTATAGATTTATTTCCAAGCATTTTTAGTATTGCAAGTAGAAGTTGTAAGTTCATGTAGCATCATACTTTGTAAATGTTCCTACAACATCTACGAGAACAGTTATAGTAGATGAACTGAGTTGGAATATCTGTTAGTCTTTCATTTTATTTCCAATGTTCATAGAGTTAAGTTTGTTAGTTTCCTATAGAAATAGTGTAAGTTCTTTTCCTTTCATTTTACTTTCCTTTAGCATAAACATAGTGACTCATTAAGAGACCTAGTGCACATATTGTGCCGACCATTTCAAGTATACATCCCTGGGTTGAGAAGATTAAATGCACCTCATAGTGGGAAAAATAATCCTTAGATTGAATACATTATTCCTAAGCATGGTCTAGAGCTTGATTATTATATATCTATTGTGAGGCGAGTGATGAGAGTGTTAATCTGCTCATAGACCCTAACATTCTTCATTCACTCTTACCGTGTGAATTAGAAGCAAGTTTAATCCTTGAAGCTACTATGATAGAGTCTACCACTACTGTTGGACTATCTAAAGGTCATAATCTCCATGTTAATCCCAAATAAACACCCACACAGATGGAACAGTTAAAAGAGTTACTTCAAAGGCATGAAAAGGCCTTTGCATGGGACTATAGCGATATGAAAGGGTTGATTCCTACATTGTACACCCATAGGATAGACATCAATGAAGGGTTTCTACCACTTCATCAACCCTAGAGAAGGATAAATCCAAGCCTTAGAGAAATAGTTAAAACTAAATTGCAAAAATTGCTTGATGTTGGTTTTATTTATCCTATATCTGATAGTAGATGGGTGTCACCTCTGGTCATAGTGCCCAAAAAGGGAGGAAAATGGAGAATTTGTGTAGATTATAGAGAATTGAACAAGGTCACCAAAAAGGATCACTTTCCTTTACCATTTATAGATCAAGTTCTAGACACTCTAGCTAGAAAGAAGTATTTCTCTTTTCTACATGGGTATAGTGGTTATAATCGAATCAGTATTGCTCCTAAAGATCAAGAAAAAAGCACATTACATTCCCATGGGGTACTTTTGCATACTTTGTTTTTCCATTTGGTCTATGTAATGCTCCTACAATGTTCCAACGAGTTGTTATCAACATCTTTGCTCATATATCACATGATTGTATGGAAATATATATGGATGATTTCACAACATTTGGAGTCACTTTTGAAGAAGCAATGATGAATCTTGAAAAGGTTTTGGTAAGGTGTCAAGAACATAATTTGGCACTTAATAGTGAAAAATGTTTCATGCTCATGCAGGAAGGTGTGGTCCTTGGTCATTTCATATTAGCTGCAGGAATACAAGTGGATCCAGCTAAAATAGAGGTAATTCAAACATTGGCCATACCTACAAAATCAAAAGATGTAAGATCTTTTCTAGGTCATCCTGGATATTACTGACATTTTATAAGAGATTTCAGAAAAATAGCTAGTCCCTTGTATAAATTAGTCACAAAATAAGATGAATTTAGTTGGACATCTGAATGTGATGAAGCCTTCCTCCAACTTAAGAAACTCCTCACTATAGCCCTAGTTTTACAAGGCCATGATTGGAATTTACCTTTTCATATATATAGAGATGCCTCTGACTATGCCATAGGTGTCGTACTAGCATAGCAATCTCAAAATCATGAAAATGAAATATATTATATTAGCAAGAGTCTTCATGGACCAGAATTAAACTACACAGTGACTGAAAAGGAATTGTTGGCAGTAGTTTATGCCCTAAACAAATTTTAGCATTACATAACTAGCTATCCCATATTTGTTCATACTGATCATGTAGCAATTAAATATCTCATGAACAGACCTGCTATAATAGGTAGGTTAGCAAGATGGTTACTATTGTTGCAAGAATTTGATATAACTATTGTTGATAAGCCTGGAAGAGCCAATGTTGTAGATGATTATTTATCAAGAATCCATCATGATGATACCAACACTACTTTGGTAGATGATGCATTTCCAAATTAGCATTTTTTTCATATTGTTGTTCAAACTCCATGGTATGCAGACATTGCTAATTACATTGTAGCTAATAAAATACCAAAATATTTTTCTTACAAGGGAAAGAAGTTGCTTGTAGAGAAAAGTTTTATTTTCTCTTGGATAGATAATCTCTTGTTTTACACTAGACCTGATCAAGTTATGAGAAGATGTGTGAGAGAGGATTAGACATATCACATTATACATGCATGTCATAATGAACCATGTGGAGGACACTTTGCAAAAAAACAAAGCCTTGAAAATCTTAACAACTAGTTATTATTGGCCTACACTTCACAAAGATGCAGCCAACTATACACAAAAGTGTGATAAGTGTCAAAGAATGTGCTGACCAACAAGAACGGATGAAATGCCTCTTAACCCACAGATGGCATTAACACCATTTAACAAATGGGGCATGGACTTCATTGGTCCAATTGATCCTCCATCTAATTAAAAATCCTATATCCTTGTGTGCACTAATTACTTGACAAAATGGGTTGAAGTCAAAGCCATGAAGCATGCTCTTGATGAAAAAGTTGCAAACTTTATATATGAAGAAATTTTTACTCGCTATGGTGTACCCAAAGAGCTAGTCACTAACCAAGGTGCACAATTTACCTCTAATCTGATATGAGAACTAATGAAACAATATCACATCAAGCATCGAAAATCAAGTCCTTGTCACCCTCAAGCTAATGGACAAGCAGAGGTCACAAATCATGAGCTGGAGAACATCCTAACAAAAATAGTTCATCTACACCATAGGGATTGGACTAGAAAATTACAAGAAGTTGTTTGGGCCTATAGAACAACTTGGAAGACTACTATAGGATTCACACCATTTGAGCTCCTATATGGAAAAGTAGCAATGCTCCCCATTGAATTTGAACATAAAACTTTAAGAAATGCATTGGAGTTAGACATTGAACTTCCTGTAGCATAAAGAGAACATCTTCTAAATCTTAACTCATTGGATGAAATGCACAAAGTTGCTTTGGAATGTACTGAAATTATACAAAAACAAAGAAAACAATGGCATGACTCCCATATTATTAGTAAACAATTTCAAGTTGGTGACTGGGCACTACTATATGATTCCAGATTCAAGAATAGAGTTGAGAATGAATTTATGGTAAATATTATGTGTTTGAGATCAAATAGAGGTGGAGAGTTTACTTCTAGAGAATTCAACATGTTTTGTGAAGAAAATTGAATTAAGAAAAGTTATTATCACCTAGGCCTCTTGAGAAAAATGAGATAGGAAAAAGAAGGAATATATCTGTATTAGAGGCAAAAAGAGAAATGATGTATCCATGACATTTTGGAGGGAAGTAGTCCATACAACAGTATACACCATGAACAAAGTGCAAATCACAAAAGGTACAAACAAGACTCCTTATGAATTATGGTTTGGTTATACACCCTGAATAAAGTATTTCATAATTTTTAGAAGTAAATGTTACATAAAGAGAGATGATGATATTGGTATGTTAGATCGACGAAGCGATGAAGGTATGTATGTTCCTTGGTTATTCATTGAAAAGAAAAGATTATAGATGTTTTAATCATAGAACTAAGACAATTGTTGAGAGTGCAAATGTGAAGATAGATGAAAAGTTTAGAGTTAAAGAGAGAATGTTGGACTATAATTATAATGAAGAAGAAGATAATCCTAGATCTGTTAGAGATAATATTGAAGCTTTCTCTGAGACTAGCAACGACTTGCAAAATGATGTACAAATTATTGAGAAAAGAGGAGAATATACCATAGAACCAAGAGAAGAGATAAGAGTTGAGATGGCAACTCCTATACAAAATAAGAATTTGGCAAAGAATCAACCTGTAGAAAAAATTATTGGAAGAAAAGATAGAGGAGTGATGATAAAGGAACAATAAAGAAAGAAATAGATCATATTGAGTAGAATGAGACATGGGAATTACTTCCTAGGCCTAAAGAAAAAAATGTTATAGGAACTAGATGGGTATTTAGAAATAAGATGAATGAACAAGGTGAAGTTGTGAGGAACAAAGCTAGATTGGTATGCAAAAGATATTCACAACAAGAAGGTATAGATTATGAAGAAACTCATGCCCCTATAGCTAGAATGGAAGTAGTAAGAACATTATTGGCTTATGCAGCAAGTAAGAAGTTTAAAGTGTAATAGACAGATGTAAAGTCAACATTTCTAAATGGAGAACTTGAAGAAGAAGTCTACATTGACTAGCCTAAAGGATTTCCCTTGATAGAAGAAAATGTTAGTGTAAATAATTACTTACTATTTACACTTTACTTAAGTTTACTTAGGTTAATGCATTATCTAGAGACCTAGGAGTATGTGTTTTCATATGATTTTTCTTGTTGACAACATAGGAGTTAGCAACTTAATTAAGCACACGTGGTGTCTACAACATATCTACATGAGATACACCTATGCAGGTTTATCCTCTCATCATCGCACATACTCCTATACTCAATGGAGGATAATCCACTTTTGGTGGATGTGTGCTTAGTTGTCATACTTATCACTTTGCTGACTCCTTGTCATTCTAGATACCTTTATATACAGGCACTTCTAGTATGTATCATATCAATTTCATAATCATATTGTTATTATGATCATACATGATTTGGTCCATATTGTGCTTTATTCTTGAGCTTCTTGATCTTTATGTCATTTTTCCCTAAGGAAATTTCTTCCATGGTATCAGAGCTGAGGGAACTTAATTTCATAGCCGTTGGAGACCTTTTTTGCTTCACTTGTTTGAGGACCATGATTTAGATCTAGAGTATCTGCAGCTATTGGGAGCATCTAGAGCCAAAGTAGACCTCACCATTACGTCTAGAGCATTAATTCAGTGAATTTTGACTATAAATTTGCCTACCCTAGGTTGTAGTCAAATTTGAGGCAAATTTGTTTTGCAAACCAGAACTCGAAGGTCTAATTTGTAGAATTGGTATGATCTTTTTAGATTTGTGCATTTGATTTTCAAATCTATATTTTTTATTTTTGTCTTTACATTTTTTGGATCTGCAATTATCTTTTTCTGAAAAAATTTGGCCTATTAAGCCTGTGGAGGAGCATTTATTGTAGGCAAACCAGGTGGTCAAATCTTAGCTCCCGTGATCGAAATATTCCTCATTTTGTTAGCATATTCCATCACACTTGGTGAATCACATAAACTGGTTGTACACCGCACGCGGCCAAGCAACCAACCTTTGACAGCTTCAAGCCACTTCATACTTTTTAGATCTTTGGTCTTAATCACATTAGCATTCACTAGTGTGGTGCATGTGGGATTAAGATCATACACCACCTCCATCACTCCCACCAAGCTCCACTCCGTTGTTTCGTCAGTCATGCCACCCACCTCCCATCATTGGTCGACACAACTCTCAGTGCCCATTTCTGACAATCGTTGTCGTGGCCACCATCCACTTTCTATCGATGTCACCTGACATTCTCTATGGCCTCCACATGGCATTCTCTATGGCCTCCATGTGGCATTCTCTACTCCCTCCATGTAGTGCCCTCCGTCGACATGGCTCCACCACTGTCGCTCTCTCCATGTTAGCAAGTGACTAGGCACCACGTCAATGACTGTTAGGCCCATGTCACATGCCAACATAGTACTCCAAGGCAGGCACTAAGTCATATTTAGTTTGTTCCTACCACATCATTAGTATGGACCTACACAGTCATCATTTGTACTGCCACTTTGGCTACAGGGATGATTTTTTTGTTGACATCATATTTTTACTATCTTAAATTTGACATCCATTTGATCGTCACCAATGGGCTAGATTACACTACCGCAATGGTCATTTGGATTTCAAATTGAACCTCACATTTTTTTGACATCATCAGGGCAGACCCCTCACCATATGTAGTTTTGATTTTACAGTCCAACTTTAGGAGGCCATATCTCAGTCATTCGAACTCCAAATCAGGTTTATTTTATTTTATTTTTGGCTAGAATTTCCTAAATTTTTTAGTGTTGCTATTATTTTCTAGTTTTGGTGCATGGATTTTTCAAAAAGTTCAATTTTTGGTGACTATACTTATCCAATCCTTTATTTTGCAACTTCAAATGCTTGGTACAGGCTCATCTAGACACATAATCAAGTTCCATTTTTTTGAAAGTGCATAATCTTTCATCTACTTTACAAATATATAATCAAATTATAGGCTTGTGTGGAAATAAATACCACTTTCAAAAATAGGTCCTTTTTTGCTTTGATCAAACTTCAAAATTGTTGTATTTCTAAGCTACAGTGCTAATTGCTAGATTTGAACTCCAAGAGGAGGTTGTATACAGCAAAATCAAAGTCCACTTAGGCCTACATAGGCAAGTGGCTATTATAATCGCATTAAATATAAAGTTCCAAAATCATTCATTTGGGGGTGGGGGTTGATTAAGTAAAAAGGGGGGTGTCTCTTGGTGTTGTGTTCCTCTTTTCTTGTTGTTATCTGTCTTTCGTTGCATTATGGGAAACCTTAAGATTCCAAAATTAACACCACATAACTATGCCACATTGTCAGTTAAAAAATGGTGTGAATTAATGAACAAAGAATTTTCTCAATATGCAAATCAATCTTTTCCTAAACCAATAGGTGATCAAGTATCTCAAAGTGATATCCATGCTTGGGAAACAACAGATAGGAAAGCTCTAGGACTCATTACGTTAGGGTTGATGACAAGATTCTCTATTAGATCATAAAATATAATACATCCAAGGAAACTTGGGATGCCCTTAAAAACCTATATGGTAAAGTGACTGAGGAGGATGTCTACAAGATTGAAGATGAGCTTATCTCCTTAGATCCTAAGAGCTTTATTCTATCCAAAATTTTATTATTAAGGTGAATGAGTTGAGAACAAACCTTGATGACTGTGGTAATCCCATCAAGGATGAAAGGTTGATTTATCTCATTCATAATAAGCTGCCACCTAAATACTCCTTATTTGTCTCTTCTTTCAACACCACAAAGGTTACCCTAGGGTCTTCTTATTAGAAAATCACTTTTGATGACTATGCTCAATTGTTAGAGGATGAACTAAGTTGATAACAATGGGGATTCTCAAGTATTCAAAGTGCATTGGTGGCTAATATGAGAGTTCTAAAAATTTAACTAGTGAAAGTTCAAACAAAGGAAAGGGAAAAAAGAAGAAGTGGAAAGATAAAAAAAGAGGATACATATAAGTCACCACCAACTTCAAATCAACAAGGAAAGTCTTCTCCTAATACCAACAAAAAAGGGGGACACTAATCAAGAAAATAAGAAGTGTGTCATTGTAAAAGGATTGGTCATTACGAACATCAGTGTTATCATAAGCAGATTGATGAATTGAAAAACATCATGAAGAAACAAAATGTTCCATTGCCTAATTCTTACAAGGAAAAGGGTTCTTCATCTTTAGATTCTAAAAGCAAAGGGAAAGATTTACTCACAAAAACTATCAATCGAGGAGAATGGATTATTGAATCAGGTGCCACACATCATATGGGTGCTTCAAAGAGAGATTTTTCTTCAATGACACCTTCAAAGGTACCACACATCTTTGTAGGGAATGATACTAAAGTGGAAGTTGAAGGAAAAGATAAAGTTGAGATGGAAAGTGGAGCATTCAAGGATGTTCTCTATGTTCCTAATCTTACCTCCAACCTTCTTTTAGTCTACCAAATCACTCACTAAGGAGGTGGAAATAAGGTTGAATTTCTTCCAGATTCAAATGTTGTGAAAAACATCAAAGATGACTCTATGATTGCAATAGGTGAAGCCAATCATGATTCAAGGCTTTACAAATTTTCCTCCTTTGTGCATAAATCTAATGCACAAGCCTTGTTAATGCATTCAAATACAAAAAGAAAACTATGGCATGAAATGTTTGGACATCTTAACTACAAGTATCTTCAACATCTTAGTAGCAAGAACATGGTTCATGGTCTACCTCAAGTCCAGTTTTTAGATGGTGTTTGTTCAGGTTGCACACTTGGGAAGCATCCAGAAAAAATGTTTCACAAGGGGAAGTCTTGGAGAGCACAATGTGTTCTTGAATTGGTTCATAGTGGTGTGGTGGGACCATTTCCAGTGCCATGATTTGGAAAGTCTCGCTATGAGCTCACCTTTATTGATGACTACTCTCACTATACTTGGGTATTCTTCATGGCTCATAAGAGTGAAGTGTTTGAAAGATTTTTCAGCTTCAAGGTTCAAGTAGAAAAGAAATCAAAGAAAGCCATCAAGGTTCTTCGAACTAGATAATGGAGGGGAGTATGTGAACTCAATACTTATAGACTTTTGTACTCAAGAGGGAATTGACCTTCAGTATTCATTATCATACATGCCACAACAGAATGGTGTTGCTGAAAGGAAGAACAAAACCCTCAAGGAGATGACCACTTGCATGCTACTACATAAGTTTCCTAATCAAGTCTTTTGGGATGAAGCAATGAATTATACTAATTAAATTCAGAATAGGAGTCCTCATAAAGCTTTGGATGGCATAACTCCTTTAGAAGATCAAAATGATAGAAAACCTTCTATAAAGCACTTTAGAGTCTTTGGTTTTCCAGCATGGGCATGAATACCTATATGGAAATGCAAGGCATTGGAACCTCAAAGTAAAACTTGCATCTTTGTTGGATATGCACTCTCATAAAGCCTACAAGTTGATGGATCTAGAGACATGTGATATTTTCTATGAGAGGAGTGTCCACTTTGAAGAAAGTTGTCCTAGCTTTACTTCTTCAACTCCTCCTCCTTCCTCCTTCATTGAAGAGAGTGACAGTGATGGCAATGACTTGAAAGATGTTCATCCATGACCCAAATAGAGGCATCAACCAAATTAGGTTGAGTATATCCCTTCTACATCTTCTTCCACAATATCTAAATGGGCTCAACAGACATTGGATGTTGCAGGACCATTGGTAGGGAATCCTTCAGATACTAGGAGGACAAGCTCACAACACAAATCACTCCCTCATGCTTATATTGTTGTTTCTTCCTATCCATAATCATTCAAAGAAGCTTTAGGTATTCTAGAATGGGATTAGGTAATGGAGGAAGAATATAATTCTCTTATGGGAAACAATACATGGGACTTAGTCCCTCTTCCTAAGGGAAGAAAATTGGTTCGATGTAAGTGGATCTATTAGACCAAGTTTTTTGCAGATGGAAGTGTGGATAAGCATAAGGCTAGAATTTTTGCAAAAGGTTTCTCTCAGGTACCTGGCATTGACTACACTGAGACCTTTTCCCTAGTTGCAAAAATGAACTCCATTCGGTTGACACTAGTTATAGCAATAGCTCAGAGATGGGTTGTTCATCAAATGGATGTGAAGAGCACATTCTTGAATGGTGATCTTTATGAGGAGGTTTATATGGAGAAGCCACATGCATTCATTTAGGATTCTACCTTAGTTTGCAAATTGAAAAAGTCTATCTATGGACTTAAACAAGCTCCAAGAGCTTGCTATGCCAAGATGGATTCTTTCCTTCTCTCAGCAGGGTTCACCAGATATCATTCTGATCCAAATGTCTACATTCTTTAGTGGGATGGTTCTCATTTTTTACTTATGGTTTATGTTGATGACTTGATCATTACAAGGAGTACAGCATCCATCATTATAGCGTTAAGGCTACTTTACAGGACATATTTTTGATGATGGACTTGGGTCTACTTCATTATTTCCTTGGTATTGAGATACATCAGTCTTCATCAGGGATCATATCATCACAACCCAAGTATGCTCTTGATCTACTTGCTCAATTTCACATGAGTGACTACAAGGTTGCATCTACTCCATTCCTTTCAGGTGTTAAGTTAGAAGCAAAGTGTTCTACTCCACTTGTTGATGCTAATTTATATAGACAGTTGGTTAAAAGCCTCATCTACTTGACACATACTCGCCCTGGCATATCCTTTGCAGTTGGCATGGTTTCTCACTTCATGCAAGAGCCACATGAACTTCACTGGAAGGCATCCAAATGCATCCTACACTATATCTAGGGTACACATTCATATGGGATATGCTATGTAGTTGGTACTAGACTATAGGTGATGGGTTATACAGAATCATACTATGCAAGGGATATTGATTCTCACAAGTGCACTTTAGGATACATGTTTCATCTTGGTTCCAGCACCATTTGTTGGCAGAGTAAAAAGTAGAACACTATTGCTCTTTCATCGACTGAGGCTGAGTATCGTGAAGTTTTCAATGTAGTGATAGATGTTGTTTGGTTACAACATATTCTGAAGGAGTTTGGTTTTGACATACCTAGACCCATAGTCATATATTGTGATAATTAGAGTTCCATTGAAATCTCCAAACATCCAGTGTAGCATCAAGGTACCAAACACATTAAGGTTCATATGCACTACATTAGAGAGGTGATTCATGAGCAGTTCATTGCATTTTAGCATTTTCCTATAGAGCAGTAGATAGTCGACATCTTCACCAAGCCCTTCAATGAGGTCAAGTATCTTCATTTGCGAGATCTCTTGGGGGTGTGGGTTTTTTCACCAGGGGTGTCACATGATCCTTCTCTTTTTTATTGTACATATATCTCTTTTTAGGGGAGGGTTTTTCCCACAATTTTTTCCCTCTTTCTTTGTTTTCAAAGAGATTGCATTGCATTTCATAGCATTGTATGTACATCATTGCATTTGTACATGGGTACCTAACATGGCCTAGTATTTGGGACCCATCATAGCTTTTGTGAGCTTAAGTGCATTCCCCTAAGTTGCACTTAAGGGGGGATGTTAGTGTAAATAATTAATTACTATTTACAATCTACTTAAGTTTACTTAGGTTAATGTATTATCTAGACACCTAGGAGTATGCATTGTCATATGAGTTGTCTTGTTGACAACATAGGAGTTAGCAACTTAATTGAGCACATGGTGTCTACAACATCTCTACATGAGATACATCTATGCAAAATTATCCTCTCATCATCGCACATACTCCTATGCTCAATGGAGGATAATCCACTTCTAGTGGACATGTTCTTAGTTGTCATACTTATCACTTTGTTGATTCCTATTCATTCTAGATGCCTTTATATATAGGTACTTCTAGTGTGTATCATATCAATGTCATACTCATATTTTTATTATGATCATACATCATTTGGTCCATATTGTGCTTTGGTCTTGAGCTTCTTGATCTTGGTGTCATTTTTCCCTAAGGAAAATTCTTATAGAAAAGGATATGGTATATAAATTGAAGAAAGCACTATATGGTCTAAAGAAAGCAGTGGGAACATGGTATGTAAGGTTGGATAAATATTTGGCAAGACTCGGATTTGCTAAAGGTATGACAGATAGTAATTTTTATTTGAAGGAAATTAAGAATGGTCTATTGATCATTGTGATATTTGTTGATGACATAATCTTTGGAGGTAATGATGAAGAAAGTGATAATTTTTTTGAAGAAATGAATAATGAGTTTGAGATGAGTATGATTGGTGAGATGAATTTTTTCTTGGGTTTACATATTGTGCAAAACAAAAATGGTATCTTCATATCACAAGCTAAGTATTTAAAGGAATTGTTGAAGATATTTGTCTTAGAAAGTTGTAATCTTGTTGGTACACCTATGATAACTGGTCACAAGTTATCTAGAAAAGATGAGACACCTATAGTTGAGCAGAAGAAGTATATATCTATGATTGGAAATTTGCAATATTTGACTCACACTAGACTAGATATAGAAAATGTAGTTGGGATAGTAGCAATATTAAAAGTTGATCCTAAGAAATCTCAATATTTAGTAGTAAAGAGGATATTTATATATCTGAAGGGTACACCTGATTATGGGTTATGATATGATAGATCGAATGATTTCACTTTGTGTTCTTATACTGATGTAGATTTGGAAGGTAGTATGGATGACAGGAAAAGAACTAGTGGTGGAGCATTTTTCCTTGGAGGAAGATTGGTTTCTTGGCTACGAAAGAAATATGATTGTATTTCATAGAGTACATCTGAAGGAGAGTATGTAGTAGTAGCAAACAATTGTAAACAAATCATGTGGATGAAGTAGATGCTAAAGGACACTGGGATATAATTTTTTTAGAACCTATTATCATACATTGTGATAACACAAGTACAATGAGTATGTCTAAGAATTGTGTTACATTCTAAGACTAAGCATATATCCATTAAGTATCATGTTTTAAGAGAGAATTTTGCAAAGAAATAACTAAGACTAGAATATGTAAGTACAAAAGATAATATTGCAGATATCTTTATGAAGTACTTCCCTAAAGATCCATTTGAGAATTGTGAGCTATGCTTGGGGTTATGCCCCTACCAACTTCTAAGTAGATAATGCAAATATTTCATTAGTCCTATGGTACAAAGAACTATTATTTGGTTGGATTGAATGTTGATGCTTCCTGTATGGGGGAGTATCTAAGATGAGAAGAGTCATCAAGGACTCTTGGTAGCTAGTTTTGAACAATGTCTCTGGACACTCGAGCTAATTCAAGACTTAATACAAATGATTCACCTAATGAATCCTTTTTTGTTGATGTTAATTAGGGAGAGATTGCATGGAAACATGTCCTATGAATAGGGAGAGAGACGTACCATGAATGGGGGAGAAGATCCTTTAATGGGGGAGAGATTGACTAATGTAGGAGAGATTGAGATCTCCTATGTATGCATAAGTGAGAGATTGATTTGTCAATATTAATGGGGAAGAAATCATGAACAATTGATTTCCATCCATGTAAGACTGAGAGTTGTTCTTGAGATTCAGAATGTGAACAACTGATGTCAATCCTAAAGAAAGAGATACAGATAGAGGAGTGTTCCAGTGAGTTTCAGATTTGATTGATGAAGAGGATTTGAAAAGAAGATAGTAACAACAACAACAACAGATTTTAATTTGGTATTCTTGGAACTTAGATGTTTTTTATCTATGTATTTGAAAGGGGGATATTTTTACCATGAATGTTGATGGTATTCCTTTGGGGGAGTATCCTAAACATTGCTAAAGTTTGTTAGAGAGTGTTACCATGATTAACATGTTGTGCATTCATGACTATGTTTTTCATTGATGCCAACATAGCAATATTTCTATGAAGACTAGTAGAGTATAAGATAGAGAACAAGGTCCTATAGATGGAGTATTGATGGTTAGGTAAAGTGCAATTAAGGGCAAGTTCTACACTATGTCTTGATGATGTGGTTAAGTGCACATGAAGAAAGACATAGTCATGTAGAAGATATGCTTGATTTATAGAGAGAAGTATATACATAAAGTTCCTAAGAAGAAGTTTTTGATGAATGGATTGTATCTCCTAACAAATCATGTTATGTGAGGTTAGATAGTTCAAGTATACAAGGTCTAAGGTCACACATGTGAGAAGTTGTAAACAATGTGAGCCGACAGTGTTGTGTAATTTTAATATAATTAATTATCTTAATATAGTCCTATTATAATTAATTGTGAAATCCTCAAAGCCGACTCAAGGAATTTTTTTGAGGACATGGTATAAAGGAAGGATATTTTCCTTGTTTGAGATATAAATGTAGTGCAAAGTATGTGAGAAAGAGAAAAGTATTTGGTAAATGCGAGTAAGTGATCTAAGGGATTATTGGATGTGAAGTTCATGATCAGGTATTGAGATTAGAAGAAGAGAATTCTAGTTGATAGGATAGATGAAGATGAAGTACAAGTATAATTCATTTCTATTATTCTGTAAGGAATAATACATAGATCATTTGTATGGTGGGTTCAGTGGTCTTGCCCTTGAAGTTGTTTGGATAGTGGGTCCATCTACCTTCTATAACTCCTAAAAGGGTTGGCACAACTCCTAACAGGGTTGGCATAACTCTTAACAAGGTTGGAACAACTCCTAATAGGGTTGGAATCTCTTGATAGGGATTCAAAGTCTCTTAAGATAGACTTATATTTACTGAATGTATTTCATTGGCTCCTAATAGAGTCCATCCTCTAATAAGGAGAAATTATATTAGTACATCATTTTGTGGGTTCCATCCCCATCAGGGTTTTCCCTCTAATCAAGGGTCTCCCTAGTTAACATATATGGTGTTATTTTGTATGAGTATCTTGTTATGATTGTTGATTATATTGCTCATATGGTTAAGGATAAATAAGGTTGATAATTTTTATAATAGTTTGATGAATTATTCATCCCCCCCCCCCTCTCAGTTATATTGGTGGACAGTACTTTCTAACATTATTCTCAAACATCATTTCTCTAGTTGCTTGAGTCATTGATCTATTCCTTCTTTCTTCTATTCCATTCTACAATGGTGTCTTAGGGGCTAAAAGATGTCTCTTTATACCATTATCCTCAAAAAAATTGTTAAATTCATTTGAAATAAATTCTCCACCTCTGTCTGATCTCAAATACTTAATCTTCAAACAAGAGTCATTCTCAACTCTACTATTAAATTTCTTGAATTTCTCAAGAGCTTCAGATTTTTCTCCAAGAAATGCTACCTATGTCATTCTAGTGAAATCATCAATAAGAAGCATAAAGTAACTATGTCCATTAAAATATCTTGTTCTCATAGGTCCAATCAAATATGTATGTACAATTTCTAGCATTGCTGAAGTAGGAAACATCTTTCTTGGATATGAATATTTCTTTTGTATTGCCAACACACATTCTTTGCAAATCATATTAGAAGGTTTTGTAATCTTATTTCTTCTTTCTCATGGTTTTCTTCCTTAATATCAACAATTCCTATCTCATCATCCTCATCATCACTATCATCTAAGAAATTTACAATCTTGAAATCAAGTTCATCATCCTCATTAACAAGGAAGTAATCTTTAGGTATTCTAGACTTGTAAGGTTTTCTAGGATTAAATTTATTTTCTCTCTTAGGACATTTAGATGAATAATGACCAAGTTCTTTACATATCCAACAAACAATAATTTTGTTACCTTTAGTTTCTCTCTTCATAACTAAGGCAAGCCCTTTATCAATCTTCTTATCTTCTTCTTTCCTTGTAGCTTGCTCTCTAGCATAGTCTATTCTTGTACTCACACTCCTTCTCAATGTATATTTTTTTTTTGTATGTTGAAAGAAGTCTTAGCTCTAGGCAATCCCTCATTCTATTCCATCGATAATTTAGATGCCTACAACTTTACAAGAAGAGTATGTTTTGTAAACTTAGGTGTACAAGGAATAATTCCTTCAATCATTTGTACCTTTTGACTAAAAGTTTTCAAGGTCTTCAAAATCTTCCACACAATCTCATCCACTATCTTAGTTCCACCACAATTTTTGATTCCTAAAAAAATTTAGATATCCTACTAAAGTATCCTCTTATAGTTACATCTTGCTACATTCTAGCATCTTGAAACATACATATCGAACTCTACAAACTAGACTTCTTTTCATGTTCATCACCATCAAATATCTTATGTATAGTAATCCAAATCTCATATGTAAGCTTTAAATATTTTACCTCTCCAAAATCTGATTTAGGAATAGCAAACAATAATGCTTCTTTACCAAGCATATTCTGCATAAATAGATCTTTATCACTTTGTTCATAATAGTCAAGCTTATCTTCACCTATCACAGTCTTCTTATTCAATGTAACCAACAAAAATTCTAAACCCATGTACAATAGGTGAGTCTTCATCTTCTCCTTCTAGCTATTATAATTCAGTCCATCAAACTTTAAACTATCTTTCCTAAAATAAGCCATGGATCTCCCAAACCTATTAAACTTTTCCTTCAAGGGCCTAATGCTTTTATACCAATTGTTATAAACAAAAGTCCACCAAGTTAACTGAGAGGTGGGTGAATTGTTTATGTACTTAAAAAAAATCTCAATAAATTTATCAAATCTAGAACATGTAATCAATAGATGCAAAAACCATGGAAAGATAAACATGTACAGTAACACTAGATATGCTAACTAGGGAAACTCTTGATTAAATGGAAAACCCCGATGGGAATGATGCCCACAAGATGATGCACTAATATAAAAGTTCCTTGTCAAAGGATAGACCTTGCTAGGAGCCAATGAAATACAATTAGTACATATGATTCCTAATTAGGAGACTATGAATCCTGATCAAGATATTCCAACCCTATTAGGAGTTGTACCAACCAGCTTGTTAGGATTTGAAAGGACAACAACTAAACCCACTATTCAAATAGCCTCATACTATCTTCACTAAACAATATTTAGGATAACATATCCAAGATTTGAACTAACTAAACAATAACTTATTTTCAAATATATCTCCTTTGAATCTCACAATACATCCTAAACATCAATCTCTACTCTGATCAAACATTATTCGTATCCAACGCTCTCATAACAAATAACTTGTGATCTCACTAATTATGAAACATCCACAAGGAAACAAACTTTCATTTATACCAAGTCCTAAAAAAATTATTTATTTGGCCTTGAGGCTTTCTCAATTTACAAAAAATAGTATAGATTGTCTTTGAGATATTACATTACCCATTGTATTACAATTAAGACTTTCCATAAATAATTTTACAATAGTTAGCTTTATGAGAAATAATACATTGAACACTCTTCAAAAATCCTCATAGAATGAACATATGATTCCTCCATGTTCACTATAGTATCCTAAGCATGTCTTTAACAATAATCCAAGTGCATTGAACAATCCTTAGCCTCATCAAAAAAGATATAATACAAATACTAGAAACTTTCAACTAGAAAATGTCTCCACAAAACTTTTTGTAACTCAGGTAAATCTTCGTGAATTTTTTTGCAAACATATACATATCATCAATACATGATCCTAAATATACCTTCAACTTAAAATAACATAATTTTCTAACCATGAACAATGAATCTTCCTCTACAACTCTGGCTAAACTATCCCAAAAATTGATAGGTTGACATAAATGACAAACTTTCTCATAAATACAACACATAAGTACTCAATTGTCTCTTTGACAATATGAAAAACTCCCCCATATAGCTACATCAAGAATTCATTCTCAACATAACATGCTTTAGCCCCATGAATATACCACTCAGGCTATCTCCATGTACTATACGTGTTAGCAGTATCAAAAATACCATACTCTTTATGTTTGGGCTCACCACACTAGTGATTATACACAACATTATATTCCTAACCAAGTCTTTGTTTCCATGTAGTAGGGTCCTTATCAACCAAGGCAACATATATGATAACTCTCAATATCCTCTTTTCTTTTGGTCACCCGAGGTCTTATCATCGATCCTTGGATTGACATACATAATATTCAATACACATCCTCTATGGTCATGGTCATCTCTCTTATCGATAGATGAAAGGTGCACATGTCCTTGTCCCACCTCTCCATTAATTCTTGTAGAATGGCTTGATGGAGTCAAATATGTGGGAACGACATACCTAATGATGTACTACATCCCTAAGGAGATGGACATCTAGTGACTCAAGTGCAACAAAATGATCAAAGATGTATACCATCATGCTTGTCATGTAGTGATTATTTACATTCATTAGATCCTAAAATCACATCTAAATGCATTTAATCAGTATATTATTTTAAACTAGTCAACTCAATTAAAATGTATAAACTAAATACACATAGGTACAAGTTGACTTACAAGGTCTAAGTCAACTTCTTTAGTCTAGGTCAACTTCTTGAGCCTGGGTCAACTTCCTGGCTCTAGGTTGACTTCCTAGGTCTAGATCAACTTCCTTGGTCTAGGTCCACTTAGAGGGTCTAAGTCAACTTTCATGGTTTCTAAGCACAAACAACATCCTAATGCATTTACCAAAAACATCCTACATAATACTATGATAGTAAAGAAATACTAGAAAGAATCAAAATGGACATGAGAATTAAGGAATGCTTCATTTTGTGGAACTACCTTCTCTACTACTATCTACAAAACATCCATCCTTGTCAAAATATCCATCCCTTTCAGTGCTAGTCTCTCTCCTCAACATCTTCTTCTCCTCTTCTCCTTTCCACTTTACCAACAATGCAAAATAAAAAAAGAATCACAAAAGACTTCTTCAAAAGGTAAGGTTTCATTATATACTCCTTACGAAATTAGGTTTTTTTAATATAATTTTATATCTACACATAAATACTCATGCTTACTTATTCCCATAAATTGAGCTAGGAAGTTGTGATTTTCATGCCACCAAATGTGTTGGAATCATGATTTATTGACTTAGCTCCACACTTGAATTTTGAAAGGTTTTGAGTTCATATTAAAACATGTTGATTTGATTTTGAATTTACAATTTTTTTTCTATAAACATGATTCTCCATTTCACCTTTTTCATGTAAGAAATTCAAAAGAAGGGGCATAAAGCTATTCAAAAACTTTACAAGAATTCCTTAGTATTTCATAGGTGATTTATGATTATCATTGATATGTGATTTTTTATGATGTGGGTACTAATAGTTTCTTGTAGGATATACGTGTTGTGGACTTTTCTATTTATTGATGTTCTTCTTACTTTAGCTTGCATATTCACATAGTGTCATCTACCAATAAAGTGGGGGCTAAATGTACCATCCTAAATGCACTCATATATATATATATATATATATATCAAACATTGAGGTAGGATCTAACTCCTATAAATCCTCTTTTTTGTTTCTCATTTTACTCCTATTTTCTCATGTTTAAACCATAGTTTCCCACTTATCTATCCAATTAACCCCAAGAAATGTGCACATGTGAGATCATGGGGAGCATCCTGGTGTGAAAAACCCCCTGGGTGAAGATCAAGGTTGTGCCTTACCACTAGGTATGGGTCAAGAACATCTCTTACCTAATGTACAAATTTTAGGAGATCTTAGGTCCATGTCAAATCAAGCACCTTCCTAGTTGACTATTGTGGGATTTCATCTTCAAATTAGTAAAAAAGACACCCTCATTTTCTTCATTTGGTAATAAAGGAATCAATAGACAAGCATATAGAAGAGAGAATAATTTGGCAGACATTTGAAATTGACATAGAGGAATTGCAAGGTGAGAGCCAAAGGATTTCTGATTCATCAATTGAAGCAAAAGGAGTTCAACATTTAGTCAAGAATTCTCAATCAAGCATTACAACCAAATAAATAATCAAGCATTCAAGTCATTGTAGAGTTATAGATAGATTGTGAAGATTGATAGGAGTACTTCAACCCTTGGGGACTTGGTATTATTTATGTGTTACTTTTATATCTATGTTTTTTTTCTTCATATTAACACATTTGCATGCATTCAAGCACGTATTAAGTGCATTGCATGCTAGATTTTTACTCTCTAGGATTAAATCTTTCCATTTTACATTAAATTTACATAGCTCCTTGAATTCTAGATCCACATTCTAGATTCATGGTCACATCACACATTACATCAATATTAATTGCTATTTGTTAAGGTGAGAACCATCAAAATAAGGGGATGACAAAGGAAAATCCTATATATAGCTAACCACACAACACTTTTTAGACTTGCAAGATTCAAATGATAGTTTTGAGCATAGATCTGAGGACCCTTTTTGGAGTAATTTCTAAATTTTCATTTTATTTCAAGCTCCAACATTGCAAGGTAAGAGTTAAGGTCATCCCTTACCTTAGCATTCTAGTACCAACTTGGTTGTAGATCCAGAGGTCTAGATCATAGTTATTCAAGATTCTATTGTATTTTTGGGTCTAACGTAAGGATAAATTTTCTCCTCTACCTGGGGAAAGGAATGAGGTCATTCTCTACCTGCGGTAAGGGCCAAGGTCATCCCCTAAACTCCAAGTTAACCCTTACTAACAAATAAATAGAGACCATCCCAATTCATGTTTTATAGTTTCTACTAGCTCATTGTGAGAAGCAGGTCATTCTAGGTCTCCAATGAATAAAAAGGTAGTCATTTGGCATCTTTCATCCACTTATCTTTATAATGCATACATTCATATCTCTATTTTTGGTATTTTAGTTTCTATATTGGAGCTATATTCATTTCTCATATTTGTGTCCATCTTTTATATAACACTTTGTGTATCTTTTGCATTTGGAATCAATCCAAAGTCACCAGGCTTTCAAAGTTGTGGTCTTTTTCCCTTTTCTCTTAATGACACTTTCCAAATCTACTTTGGAGGTGAGGTTCCTCCTTGATTCCTCCCTTGTGATGGTGTACCACATTTTCACCATTACAAGTGGAAGGGGGGCATTTGTTTCTTGCATGATTAGACATACCAGGGGATGCGTTTTTATTTTTCTATCACTTAATGGGTGAACTTTGAGGTATTTTGATGTAGTTTGAGCCCTCTCGGGTTTGTTTTTGGTTTTGCATGGCTTCAAAGTAAACACCAAGGAACAAAGAATCAATAAAAAAAGGCTATAGATGTCTTAAACATCATCTTAACTTTCATTTATTAGTTACTAGTAATAATGAGGGTAAAATTGTCAAGTAATCTTTCATGATTTTTGAGGATACATAATAGAGTGCAAAAGATGACATAGAAGTCATTGCCAAACTTATCATCAAAGACTAGAGAAAATTTTGCACCAATTTTCACTCCAATCCAAAAGCCTATTTCAAGGGAAAAACACACTAAAAGTTAGTTCTATTTTAGGTGCTAATTGCCAATTTAGTTATATTGTACCTTCTTGGAGAGAGTTTTGAGGTAGAGATTTCATTGTAGTTCATGTAGTGAGGGAGAATGATAATGGACCAAACAAACATGTGAGTGTTGATTTTTTAAAATGATTGTTACACTAGATTTTGCTAATTTAGGTGCTAAATTAGACACTAATTTGGGCACTACATTAGATGCCGCTAATTTAGACACTAATTAATGTTTTACATTAGGCACTAATTTATGTTCTAGTTAGGAGCCAAATTGGACACTAATTTGGGTACTTAATTAGGTGTTAAATTAGGCATTACTATTTGGTGTTAACTTAGACATTGCTATGTTAAGCACTAATTTAGGCACTAAATTAGGTGCTACTTTTGTCCAAAATTTGCCTATTTTGTAATATTCATAAGGGCCTTGAGATATTTATTGAGTTTCAAGTTTCCTGGAATCTTATTCATGGCTAGAGTTGGGGTAATAGGTGTCCTAAGGTTTCTCATATTTACTTTGTGGATGATGTCACTCTTATGAGGATGACTAAGCATCATGAAGCTTAATTATTTAGGAGGACATCAGATATTTATTTAGCCACATTGGGTCAAAAATTCAATGAGGATAAGTCCTCAATCTATTTTCTTAATACTCCAAAGTTTGTCTAGAGGAGAAATTGCTAATATTGGGTCTCTTCCATTTATTTAACTAGACATTCTTATTGACGTTGGTAAGCAACATGGACTATTCTAGTTGATCTTGCTTGATAAGTTGCATCAAAAGGAAAGAAATTGGACTTTCCAATGGATTTATATACTTCTTCTTGGGTGACCTTTCTCCAATTGGGATTCAATCTCTTCCTATACTAGAAGGTTTGGTTCAAGAGACCCTTGTGTATTTTCTTAAGGAATTTGATTCCTTCTTATGCCAATTTATTCATAGTGGTAGTTTGCAAAATTCTTAGTTGAGCCTTATTAAGTAGGAAAATGTTTTATGGACAACGAAGGGGATCTTGTTCTTCATTCTTCTATCTTGAGTGGGTAGGATCTTGCAACCAAAATATATTGGCATTGGTGTATTAGGGAATATCATCTTCTTTCATTCTCATGTAGAATTATTTACAAGGAGTTGATTATTGGATGTTTCTCACCATCCTTTTGAAGGAAGGGGCTCTATGGTTTGGGATGCTCTAAAATTAGGAGCTCAATTTGTTAAGAGGGAAATTAATGGATTTAGAATAGGGACTACATGACTCTTTTAGACAGATTCTTGGGATGATAATTCCCCTCTTCTTTACATGTATTTGCATCTAGGTCGTTTGTGATTTTTTTATAATAGTTTGATGCCATAAGGCTATGCATTATAAAAGAAATTAGAATCCAGGCTTGGGTATTGGTTATAGATGGAAGGATTCTTCTCAATGGTCATCGAGTGGTTTAGAGAGGGATTAAAATTATGTGGATCATATTATGGCTTCTTGACACTATACTTCCTTAATGAGACTACATGTCCTAGTAGGGCATTGATTTTCTTAGTAAATATTTTGGTTTTGCAAGACACTTAAAGCTTAATAAATAATTGTTTGGAGGTATTGAAGTGCATTAGTTTAAATAGGTTTGGAATAAATTGTCTTTGTCCATATGCAATTTTTTAATATGGATGGTGGTTTAATTGATGTTTTGAGATAATTTAAGAAGGAAAATTTATCATGGTTAATTGATGTATGTC